>RANZ01000315.1:0-44740 GCA_009805285.1 Neurospora terricola FGSC 1889 | reverse complement strand
TCCTCTGCTCGCTGCAGCGCGGCGCGACGCTGGAGCTCGGCGGCTGAAGGGCCGGTCAGACCGGCGAGTGCGGCTTGGTTCTCTTTGAGACGGATCCGGTCGAGGAGGGAGAGTTTGGTGCCGTCGGGTTTGAGGACAGGAGGAGGAGTTATGGGTTGCTGCTGCTTTTCTTGTTGCAGTTGTTGCTTGCGGACGACGCCGTTCTTGAGTTCTTCGAGGGTACGCTGGTTCTTGTTCAAGAGGGAGGCGGCTTTAGTGGCCGAGGCGCAGGCTTTGATCGGTGCTTGCGGAAGCGTGCTGAGGAAGAGGGAGGCAACTTGGCCAGGCCGGCGCGAGTGCCAGAGCGCCCGGATGTTGGACTCGAAGTCCATGTTGAGCTTGTGTTCTCGGAGAGGGCCCGAGTGGCTTTCGTGTAGCTCGATGCAGATCTTGCCGCGACCGTAGTCGGAGAGGTAGAAGGGGGCTTTTGAGGGTGAATTGCTTGTTGTGGTGGTGGCCGTGGATTTGGGAGAGGATACCCAGTTCAAAACGCCGATGCAGCGCTGGATATCCTCGATCGTCACCTTGCGCTTGCCCCAGGTTCGGGTGACACTGGGCAATAGTGTGCGCAGGTCAACCGGCGAGTTGGAGCCGTTATGGGCCAGTTGCATGGTGTAAGTTTTGAGGAATGCGGCTTGGAGGTCAAGCAGCTGGACGAGCTCTCGCGGTAGGTCGTGCTCACTGCTTTCGCCAACATGATGTTTCGACCTTCTCTTCGCTGGCGACTGGAGAGCCAGGCGTTCCAATAGTGTCTCGGCTTCTGTGGCATCGCAATTGTTCTTTTGTAAGGGCTCGTCGTCTTCCTCGAGCAACCGCCGCTTTCGACTTGCGGAGACGGCTGGCGCAGAGAAGTTCGGTGTGGCTTTGAAGTCCAGCTTCTTGTTTTCGTTATTGTGCTCGGTCTTGACAGACACGGTGTCCTCGAACCTTACGGTCTTCTTCTTCCTGCGTGGAGTCTCGCAAGGAGCAATGTTCTCACTGTCCTTTGTGTCATCGCTCTTCTGGCGGAGTTTCTTGGAGATGGTTGGCGAAGATTCGAGATCAGAGTCATCGGAGACTTTTCTCTTTCTTGAACTGAGAACAATCTCGATCGAGGAAGTACGTGTAGTTTCGGCTTGGGCGCGCTTCTTCGGAGTGCTATCTTTGCCGGGGCTCTGTTGATTTTTGGCAAGACGGGCGAAGTCGCTAATATCGGGAGGAGGAGCTTGTTTACTTGGGCTAAGCTTCCCACGGGCGGAGCGCGTGTTGCGGGAAGTCGCGCCGGGCATGATTGATGATGTTGTCGCTGATGATGTTGATGTATCGTGATGAGATCGTTGACGTAGTAACTAGAGATAATTGTTGGTGTGGTATAACAGTAGAATGGAGATAACTTTTGAAGCTTAAAGGCTGGCACCGGGAACCATTGTTTGGAGATTGTTGTAGCAACGAAATACTGGAGCAAGTGGATTTTGGAAGAAGTGCTAGCAGAGAGCCAAGACCAGAAGGTTGGGACAGGGGTATGACCCAGAGAGGCCGTCAGGTTCGTGAGGACGCGGTTCAACCATTTCACGCGTAAAGTGGAAACGCGACGCGAATCCGCTAGCGTATTCACAATTCCTGCATTGCAGTCCCCTAAGCCCTTGACAGCAGTCAGGTGTGCATAACTTATGCATCAATGCACTTCGCTTCAAGGAGAATTGACCAATGACTTTCAATCAACCCTAACCCTAGTGGTTAGCAGCGGGGTACGTCACTGAGGGGCTGTGTTCACTTCTCCTTCCGCTTACCCCGGAACAGCAACCACCCAATCGCTTTCCCAGCGTGAGTTGAGATTCCGCTCCATTGTTGGCGCTCTTGGTGCTTGATTGCACCTTGTCATGCTGCCTTTGATCGTATCATTCCACCTGTCGGATTGAACTTGACCATCAACATCCACGGCGTTTGTACTCGGCACTGCTGTTGTTTGTACCTTTCTTCTTCCGCAATACCAATCAATCTTTTAGACCTAAACATCTCCGTTTACTCCCACTCCATTGACCCAGTGACCATCATGGCGGGTCCAGAGGTAGCAACCAAATCCCCCGAGAGCGACGCACTCGAGGACGTTCCCGTCGCCGAGTCTACTACTGTACCTTCTAATACAGTCGATTCATCATCGACCTCTGCTGCCGCGCCAGCTCCAGCTTTGTGCGATAACTGTACTTCAGACAGACCTACTCCTGCTGGGCAAAAATCGACGGGTGAGATCATCAAGCTCAATGATATTGACGTTCGTTTCTCTTCCTTCTCTCCTTTCTAATTCGCACGAAAATGTCCATTATGAGTCTAACGAGCATTTTCCTACTCGTAGGTATACGTCTCGAAACCGGCCGATTACCCTCACACCCCAGCCAAGCTGCTCCTCCTCCTAACAGGCGGCACCGGTCTTCATAGCGTCAACAACCAGATTCAAGCCGACAGGTTTGCCCAAGATGGCGGCTTTGTCGTGGTCATGCCCGACCTTTTCGAAGGTGATCCAGCACCCAACTCGACGACCGCACTAAGCCCCGAAGAGCTCCCTGCCACTGACGCAGGCACGGGCTCGACTGCCCCGACATCATCGTTTCTCGACATCTTCAAGATCAAAGCCGCCGAGACAGCCAAGAGTTTCCTCATCGACATGTGGCTAGCCCGCCACACCGAAGACAAGATCATGCCCATCCTGAAGAAGGTCTTGGACGGCGTACGCGATGAGTTTGCTGATGCGGTAGCCTACGGTGACGGAATCTATGCGGCAGGATATTGTATAGGCGGTCGATATGTCCTCTTGCTGGCGCGCGAGCAAACTCAAGCTCCGCGGAAGGCGTCGATCAGCGAAAGGCTGGGCGGGATTACGTTTCCATGGGCGCATAAGCCTGCTGCTCCTACTGATCTGGGCAGTAGTGAAGGAAACAGTCAGAGCAGTGATGATCTCGAAGCGAACAAACAGAATAAAACGTCGGGCCCGTGGATCAAGGCGGGAGCGATCGCGCATGCGACGCTGGTGTCAAAGGATGATTTCAAGGGCCTCAAGGCCCCCATCAGTATAGTCTCGGTGGAGAATGATCCCGTCTTCCCGGATGAGGTGCGCATGGCGGGCGAGGATTACATGAGCGAGAACAACGTTGAGCACGAGGTACAGGTGTATCCCGGTGTGCCACATGGTAAGCTGTTATCTGCCTACGCAAAACTTGGTATTTCCCAAACTGACAGAAAAAACAACAGGCTTTGCAGTTGTGGGAGAATATGAGGATGCTCATATCAAGGAGGCACAAGCTACCGCCTTTGAGCAGATGCTAAAATGGCTTACCGAGCATTAAAGATTTCCTTGTTGATAGTATTGGCGTTTCCTACTGTGTTCGGCGCTCAGGTTTGGGGTTAAAGTTGCGGTATTCGATGGGACATCGCATGTGAAGGTAATTGCAAAGGGGTATCTTGATGCTTACTTGCGACGCTGGTTGGCAAATAGCCCCAAAATAACTAGAGACAGTTTCCAGTCCTGTGCTGCGTCTGTCATCTATGAGACAGTGCAGATAATCTTGCCCATAGTCGTGTTAGCCTCAAGCTGCTTGTGAGCTTTGACGATCTCCTCAAAGGGCAAAACAGTGTCAATAAAGATCTTGAGATCACCACTCTCGAACTTGGGCAGGTACTCGCTCAACTTGTCCCTCAGCTGGCCCTGATAGTTCTCGTCGCGGCTCCTGAGGGTGCTCCCTTCCACGCGGGCCCTCTTGTACAGCAGCTTGGAGATGTCTACCTTATCGGCCACAGCACCGCCCATCAGCCCCAGCATGCAGATGCGCCCATCACGAGCCACCACATCCAGGTTCTTCTGGAAGTAACTAGCGCCGATAAAGTCAACGACCAAATCCACACCCTTGCCATCCGTCTTCTTCATGATCTCCTCCGCCCAGTCCTGTTCCTTGTAATTGAACGCCGCCGTCGCGCCCAGCTCGTTCTCGATAAACTTGCACTTATCAGCCGTGCCCGCCGTCGCAAAGATCTGATTCGCGCCCGCAAGCTTGGAGAGCTGAATGCCCGCAATCGACACCCCCGAAGCTCCCGCATGCCACAAGATCGTCTTCCCCTGCTCGCCGATCCCGCCCAGCACAAAGTGCAACGCCTGCGTCGCCGTGATCCACGTCTCCGGCACGCCCGCCGCCTGCTCGAAGCTCAGGTGCGCCGGCTTGTGCAGCAGCATCTTGGACGACACGGCGATGTACTCGGCGTAGGCGCCGCCGTAGGCTAGGCCGAAGACCTCATCGCCGACTTGGAAGTCGCCGTGGTCACCGCCTTCGCCGAAGGAGTCGATGACGCCCGAGAACTCGACGCCCAACGTGCTGGGCGCCTGGGGAGGCAAAGGGTAGTGGCCCTCCCGCTGGATCAGGTCCATGCGGTTGAGGCCGAAGGCTTTGACTTTGACGAGGGCCTGGCCGGGCTGGGCTTGGGGGAGAGGAGCGTCGGGGTTTATGAAGAGGTTGTCTGCGGAGCCTTTGCCGTTTTTTATGTCTGTTTTGTTGGCGGTGTTAGGTATCTGTATGGAGAGCTTTACGCTTTGAGACTTTGATGCGCGGTAGATTGGATGATCCTACCGACTGCTTTCATGGTCTTTGGCGCCATTGTGACTTTCTGGTTTCTTGTCGCTGTAACTTGTGGTGTTTCGTTGAATCTGTACGCCTAGCTGAATTGAGCTTCCGTTAGAGTTTTCAAAGAATTGGTTCTCGTAATATCAACACGAGAATTGGGCAGCTCGTGGTGTTTTGGTGAGGGGAATGGCAATGGGCGTCTAACACTCGATGACGTTGATGATCTGGGTTGCTTGATTTGTAAACATTTCCCCACCATCCATCCAGTCTCCCCTCGGCTTGTGAAGTGCTGGACAACGCCAACGAGCCTAGCATTGGACAACACCATGCTAACGCCGTTTGTCGAAGCCCTTTGATAACGGCTTGAAACGCACTGGTCCTCGAGAAGAGGTTCGAGTTATTGTTGCACCATGAAGAAACATTCAAAGCTTCTTCAGAATCCGCAATGCCTCTTCAGAACCCCCAATGCCTCTTCAAAAGTCGCGGTGCCCAAGCCTGCAGGCAGAAGACATCTTGAAGAGACATCTTGCGTGCCTTAAATCAGCCCTGAATATAAGCAGCGATTATTTGGCTTCCGTAGCCAAATGCACGCAGCGCGAGCTCCCACAGAAAGACGTCTGAAAGCAGACGAACTTTGAGGTAATCCTCTAAGAAGTTCAAGTCCCGGCAATGCCTACCGAGTCATAGGGCCTCAAATTGAAAACGAGTCGACTAAAACCCCTTTGGACCCTGTCATGGTTGTCTGCCATTCATCCGATATTGACATCTGCTTGTTTGCTTCCAAAAAGAAGCAATTGAGGTTTGTGTTGTACTCGGCCTCATTCTGGCAATGCGATGAAGAGCTTCTGTCAGAAAAGACAACCATGGTTGGGACTTTGCAATGTGAATGAGTCGTATTTGTTTTTGTAGTCCGATTCATGCGACAAGGGCCCTCCTGCCCTCCTAGGCAGGCCAACACAATGGTTGGAGATTGTGGAAATTGTCTGTTTTGTCCCTGACCATACCGATGGCCTCGTACCCGGACCTAGGGGTCGACCCGTCGAAAGCGCTAGTGTCAGTTACGAAATTTACGGTCAGGGTAAGGAAAAAATGCTTTCGCTGACCGCACGTGAGAGCGCTTGGCATCACCTTACTAGTGAGGTTGTCTCATAGGTACGTACCTAAGCCTTCAAACCCCGCCAATTAAGGGTGGAAGGAGGTACCTCAACGGCTAGTGCACGGACTCGTGCACGGTCCCTGTACGGTCAGTCAGACTCTGTATCGTAAGAGAAATGAAAGAATGCCATTTTTACCGTTCCTATCGACCCCTACCCGGACCGGACTTGGCTCTGGAATTGGAACTGGAACTGGGCTTCCACTCACACCCGCAAAAGATGATGGAGGTTGGTGGGAACATGTGATAAGATTATTACAGGTCCACTAGTGTGGATTGCACTCTGGGGATGGACTCCAGTTCACTCCGTCCAGTGCCTCCAGGGAGATGCTGTCACCGCCAGTGTCCACGACACTCGTGAAACCGGAACAGAACAGGCTTTTGTTGTGGGCACCAGAATCTGTCGATGGGGAAGGTCGAGGTTCATGATCCATTCCATTCAACCCATCCGTCAACCTATCCATCTCTCATACTAGGTATCTCATCATCATCCACCTCGTCGAGACTAGGGAAGCTGGTGAGAGAAAAGACGTGGAACTTCGATTCGAAAGAAGATGCGACCGGGCTAGAACATGGACGGTTAAAAGTCGAACTGAACCCTGCAAGTGGTAAATTCAGGCGTGTCCAATCGCCACGAGAGCACGGAGGAACCCCTTTTCAGGAAGGCTTCCAGAAATAGAGTCCATCGCGCACTGTAGGAGCTAATTTCCAGGAACCACAAAGATTCCGTCGTCGGCAGCGACTGCACATTACGGCGTTGCATTTCTTCGTGGTCTTGGGTTCCCGTCCAAACACGACTAGGGAACTATTCATACTTAATATTCCAGGCAGTAAGGCGTAACCCAGAAACATAGACTTCTTATTCACAATTGCGGGCGATTTCCCATTCACCAACTAGTTGGAACAAAGAACAATAAATGGAAGATGCGCAAACAACGACGACGTTCTTCGGCGATCCGATTTGCAGTGGTGTTCTGGCTGCTGTGAGAGTGTAAAGAGTTGTTCCAATTTGGCACTGTCGAGTGGTCCGTGACCTGCCTGCTGCAAAGTTCAGGTTGCTGCAAAGGCCAGGGGACATGATTCCTTCGGAAGATGGATGGCTCGCTCCGACCAACCGAAGACGCACCCACGCACACCCTCTGGACGCTTCATTTCCGTCTAACCATCTGCTGCAGGTACCGCACCAAAACGAGACGACACATCCCAGCATCCATCATCCATGATCATGAAAAGAGGCAAAAGAGGGAGAGGAGGGTGGGTGAAAAACGGTTGTACGATATCGGCCGACGCTGGAAAGGAAATCCAAATGGCGGATTGAACGAACCGATTGCTGCTCGCAACTGGTTGAATTGGAAGATGAGGTTTGGCCATGAGGACATGCTATCGATCCAATCACTCCCGGTTCCTGGATACCTGTGAGAATTGCCTGCAACCCACCGAGACCAACAGGAACATGGCAAAGACAGCCACCACATTGGAGGATGACAGCTGCACCATCTCAGCAGATCCAGCCTGTCAGCACGCCAACGGGCACGCTCAGGCACAGAAGAGACGGTGACAGGGACGCTGACAGCAGGAAATAAAATTATTTCCCCTGTCGGCACCGTCAAACATGTCAGCCAGGAACAAGTCCCTTTGTTGAAGAGATGGAGGTCTAATCTCTCTTGGGTCGCTTGCCACCATCCCATTTACGGGGTCCACCCACCCCTTCTCCTTTCCCACTCTGCAGGTGTCGACATTGTCACAATCGACTCCAACAAGCCCTGACCAAGCAGTCCCAAGCAGTTCCTGGCAGTCCCAAGCCCGTGTCGATGAGGTCCAAGGCCACCAAGGCCACACCCCCCAGCACGCCCAGGTGTGCTGACGAGGCGCCGTGATTCGAGTGATCGAGTGCAATGGCGAGAAGATGGGTCAGGATTGATTACAGTATCCCCAGTGGCTAGCGCCATGCTGCAATAGCGACGAGATGCAAGGTGATGGATGGATACGGCATGGATACCACCCAAGGTGGTCTTGGGTCGACAAGGGGCTTTTTGTGGCCTTGCGACGCTGGGCCGATCCACTAATGGAGAAATCTCCCCCAATTTCCATGGTATATAACAGACGATCGCTCGCGAAGCGACTCCATTTCCCCTTTTCCTCCCTCACCCACATCCACGCTCACTCCACACACCTTGACTTTTCAGTCAGTTCCATTCGTTATAATATCTCAGCTGCCGACCTTCGCCGTCCTCAACTTTTCAATCCCAACGACGAACATACAACTCCTTCTCTGAGTACATAATCCCAACCAACAAATCAGCCAAAATGAAGTTCTCTGCTGCCGCCGTCCTTGCCGCTGCCGCTGGCGCCCACGCCTGGAGCAACGTGACCTACACCACCGAGGTTGTCACTGCCGTCACCACCTACTGCCCTGGTCCCACTGAGATCAGCTATGGCGGCACCACCTACACCGTCACTGAGGTACGACACGGTCCGATCCGAGACGCGGGGAAGGGAACGATGGGATGAAAGACGGGAACGGGAGCCAGAGCCTGGAGCTGGGTTGTGTGAGGGAACGCTGTGTTCCGGTGTCCCCGGTGATACCGCAACAAAGAGCCTCATGGAACCTGGTCGCGGCCCGGCCCCGGACTCGTCCCGCCTTCCATCTCTTCCTCCGCAGTCTGATCCGCTTGGGACGAGAACCTCATTGCTAACGCGTCCTTCTTTCTCTAGGCCACCACCTTGACCATCTCTGACTGCCCTTGCACTGTCACCAAGCCCATCATCACCACCTCGTCAGTGATCTGCCACAGCTGGTGCGTCCCGTTTCCTCTCGGGACCGGTTTAAAACATCAAATAACTAACACGTTTCACAGCACCGGCTACGTCAACTCCACCGTCCCTGCCCCCACCTCGGCCGGCTCCGTTGGCACCGGCAGCGCCCCCGCTGTCGTCTCTCCCACCGTCAGCCCCTCCGATGTCCCCACCGCTGGTGCTGGCAAGGCTGCTGCCCTCTCCGGCGCCGGCCTCGCTGGTGTCCTCGGTCTCGCTGCCATCCTCCTCTAAATTCCTGTCCATACGTGACAGCCAAGCGTTTCGACTTCCACGTCTCATGATCCCACGATTCTCTTGATCGGTAATAGTTAATACTGCCCCGCCAACTGTTATGTTTCGGCATGACGTTGCGGCGCCAAGGGGGTTGCGCTTGGAGAACTCTAATGGCTGTGGAGTTGGATGAGATTATGGATCTGGATTTAGAGAAGGGAGGAGATATTTATTTAAAGGATACCCAGGGCTAATGATAACGGGGAACGCAGAGTCCCAACTTTGTTTGGATTCTGTGTTTGTATGAACTTCTTAAAGACTTTTTTTTCGGGAAATCATTGGGACTTGCACACACTTTCAACTTTTTCTACCACCATTTTTGCATTCCCTATTAGATGGCCTGGTCCGCGGTGTTGTTTTCTCATGTATCCCTTTACAAAGTTTTGACGACGGCTCACATACACCCTTCTTACCCTCGGTGGAATTGTGTTCCAATGGGGAGTTCGGTGGGTTCTCCCCGATTGCAGATAATACCAACACTCTTCCATTTTGAACGAACTTGTTTCGCATGACATGATCTACTTCCTGGACCAACGTGAAACTCTCAATGTGCCCTATTATCGCTGGAATATGTTCAAGAATACCTGGAATCGCTGTGGATCGAGTTGCTTTTGACGATCTTCCGCTGACGATCTTCCGCCGGCAAAGCGCTCGAATCAGCCCCAAACAAAAAGGCTCAACGGTCCGATTTCCAAGGTGGCATGCATTGGCAACCAAGTCCACCAGGTTAGGGTCCACACCAGCGCTGTTACAAAAGCGCTGATCTCGCCGTGGACAAAGAGTGTTCATAGGTGTCAAAACGGGAGCGCCAACCTCGCCGGAAAGGCGATGACGACGGAGCAGAAGCGTGCCGGTGGTCAGCATGCGATTAGAGCTGATGGGAATGGAGGACTAGTGGAACCGGGCGGCCGTTATCGCGATGGCCTCTCTGGGCGACCGACCGACCGCCTTTCTGCACTTTTTGCAACTTTTTTCCAAAAAGTTGTTCGGCAATTGCTCCGGCCAAGAACGGTATCTCTAGCGGCCAAGAAGCCGACCTTTTGCAGTCAGTGACTTTCGGACACGAACAGAAATGGTTGCGAAAATGAGGATACGAGTTGAACCTCATCAACACGAAGTCACATTCATCTCGCCATCATTTACGCGCTCACTCAATTCCAATAAATATCAATAAATACAACCCACACACACTTTTTACAGCGACGGATTCACACGACTCACAAGGTCGGTCCAAACTCATCACCGTCACTTCCGCCGTGTTCGAATGTGACGTGGCTGCACAAACAAAAGAGAAGGTCGGCCAGGCGCGTCCCAATGCAACTTTTTATGCAAGGTACGCGCCTCTAGCATGCATCCCCATTGGTCCGATTAGGAAGGTTCAGTTGCAGCATCGACACCGAGGGGTGGGAAAAGCAATCACCGCACACACACTTTCTGGCAATTGGGCGGTCACAAGCGATTACCGATTGGAAAGTGGGCGGGGGCCAGCCACGGTGCGTGCGATAAGGTCATCGAAGCGACAATCACCGTCAACTGTTAAACACAGCGATGCCGACGTCACTGAACCGGAGACCCTCAGCACATCAGACACCACGAAGCGACGGCAAATGAATCAGGAACGTGACAGCACGGTTTTCTTCATCAGTTTGTTAAAACACCCGTGGCAAGACATCAGCGATAGCGATAACCTTTGCCCGGCAATGGCCAGGCGAGGCCTTACCAGCCAGTCCAGTCTGGTGGTGACTGTCTAGTCATCCACTACCAAAGAGTTATGTGCCGGTCTACCTCTAGTCCGGAATATCTGTCAGATGTCTTCTCAGGGCATGGTGAATGGGTTGTCTGATAACTCAGCAAAACCGTTCAAGCCTCGAAGCGGTGGTTTACCAGAGCGAGATGGCGGCATCACTTTTCATCGGTTTATAATGGCCTGCTGAGCAGTGTCGAGGACTGCTCCAAGTCATGTGTCCTCGTCAGGCTTGTTTTGGTCTCTTTTGTTCGATTGTTCTAGAGCCCGTCTACTCGTCAGGGCTCGAATCGGCCTCTTTAATCCCTTGCGCCCGAGGGGATTATACGCTCTGACGAGTCGCTCGACGAGACGATGACAACCGGCTGGCGGGAAGCTTGGAGGGCGCCCCTCGTGCCATAGCATTCATCAACTGTGCTGCGATCCCTTGATTCAGTTGGCAAGTTTGTTCCTGATAGTCGGTTCAACTCTCAATTACCATCCCGCCATAATATTGACGTCGTCGATTACATAGACGGTTCAAGTCAAGTGACTGAGCCTCCATGTTTCTCTCAGAAGGAAGCTCGGATGCCGATGAAGCATCGGGGATTTCATCCACATGAACCTATCCACACTGTTGCGGAGTACTTCAACACCTGGTTGATATCCAGAGCCTCGTCTCACAGGGAATCCCAGGTCGGCGAAGGTACTTTTGAAGCGAGCGACAGATGCTACACCCGGATCTGGAAGACGATCTGGAAGACGGGACATTTAAGGCTGATAGCGCCCAACAGGTACCGCGCCGATCCAGTGGATGAAGCCGTGATCTGACCCCGGTGTTTCGGTTGGGGTACCGGGAGTATGGGATACAGATATGTATCCATCCTTCCCTGCTTCTCGCCGGGTTCTATAGCTTCTCGATCGCACATGGTGTTATTGCTTCAGCTGGCCTATCCTTGCTACTGGGTCAAAAAGGCATCCGCTGCTATGGCTAGCTTCCGTTGACTTTTCTCGACCAGTATTATGGACAGGCTATACTATCTACCTCCTTCTACCATGTGGAGATGCGTTTCCCTTGACTAAGCAGCAGGGCTGGCTTTCCATGCTCTTGTTCCTCTGCAGAGAACTGAAGGCCAACGAGTGGTGGTTATCCACAAAGCCCCTTGCGCATTGATCCAACATCCTAATGGGATCCGGCAGATCTATGTTCCCAGAATTAGATCTGGACATGTCGTAACCATACCTCTTCAAACAACTGACACGGCAGACACGGTCGGCAACCATTCACCCGACCCCTTTTATATAGCCTTAACCCGCTGCGGGCTAGTATGATAATGCCCGGACGGCCCTCCGGATGCCCAAACCCCAAAAAGGAGTCTCCTTGTCTCCGACTCGGCCACGAGTGCTCGGGACATTCTGCCCATTCACATCATTGCGTCGGCTATCTCCAAATCCCGAACCAGAGATGGACGTTAGCAGGCCCTCCCATTAGTGCCTTCCCCGCGTCGATCCACCAGACGGATCTTTGGGGTAGGAGCATGGGGGAATGCGGGGAAATACCCACTTGGCACGCCGACGACACATGCCACGAGCACGTCTGTCATCTCAAGTCCAGTCCAAGATCGGCTTGGAAGACCGCCGAAGACCTTCTCTCCACCAGTTCTCCAAGTCTAAAAACTCCGAGGCTGACGATCCTGTTTGCAATGGGGTTGGAGGCCACGGATCTGATATCACTTGTTTGCTTGTCTCCTCCCTGACCCCCTCCCTATTTATACCTAACCTTCCCGTCAGGAAACATTCCCTCTTCTCTGCATTCTTCGTCTTCTTTCACTTATCCCCTTTTCGAATATCCTTCTGGGCCTTGCCGTTTACTTCTCCATACCCTCTAGTTCCTCTTGTAAGTCTTCCCTCAAGCAACGGCGCCTTTGTGGATCTTCGTCACCTAACAGTTTATAGATAGAAATAGATCATATCAAGAACCACTATAGACATAATGGCTCACCCTCAAGACGAGGCCCAGCATCTCTCCCTCACCGATCCCGAGGCCTTCTGGGGTCATCAAGCTGAACAGCTTCACTGGCACAAAAAGCCCTCTGCGGTCCTGAAACGTACGACTAAGAACCTGAAATCGGGTACCTCTCACAACCATTGGGAATGGTTCCCAGACGGCGAGATATCCACCTGCTATAACTGCATTGACCGTCATGTCCTAGCCGGGCGTGGAGATCAGCCCGCCATTCTCTATGACAGTCCAGTCACGAACACCAAGCAGCGTTTGACCTATAAGCAGCTTCTCGCCGAGGTCGAGACTTTTGCCGGGGTCCTTCGAGAGGAGGGTGTTAAGCAGGGAGATGTTGTTCTCGTTTACAGTCAGTTTACCCATCTACTACTTTCACAATTATTCGCTGAGCCAGCTATTGACATATTTGTCTATCCAGTGCCGATGGTGCCCGCTACCCTGATCGGTATCCTCGCCGTCAACCGTTTAGGCGCCATCCATGCTGTTGTTTTCGGTGGCTTTGCTTCTACAGCCCTAGCCCAGCGCATTGAAGCCTCACGTCCAGTCGCCATCTTGACCGCTTCCTGTGGAATCGAAGGTAACAAAGGGCCTGTCAGCTACCGCGCCTATATCGAAGAAGCTATCAGCATCTCATCCTTCAAACCACCCAAGACCATCATCTGGCAGCGTGAGCAGCTAGTGTGGCGTCCGGTCAAGAAGACTGAAGGCGAGCGGGATTGGCAGAAGCTGGTTAAGAGCGCGCGGGCCAGAAACATCAAGGCTGAATGTGTGCCTGTGAAGTCGGCTGACCCCATCTATATCATCTACACGAGCGGAACCACAGGTCTGCCTAAAGGTGTTGTGCGCGATAGCGGCGGTCATGCCGTTGGGTTGCATATGTCCATTTCGTACTTGTTCGGCATCCATGGACCAGGTGACGTGGTAAGTTGGCTTCTCATTCACAGATGAAGGCTTCATAAGCGAAATGTGCTAACAGGTTCGAAATAAGATGGGCTGTTTCAGTGACATAGGCTGGGTAGTTTCCCACAGCTACACGCTTTACGGTCCCCTACTCACAAGCGCCGCCACGGTCCTTTACGAAGGTAAACCAGTTGGGACACCCGACGCCTCAGCCTTCTGGAGACTGGCCGAGGAATACAAGATCAACACCCTATTTACTGCACCAACGGCACTCAGAGCCATCCGGAAGGAAGACCCTGATAACAACTTTATCACCAAGATTGGCAAACGTGGTGGGCTCAAGAGTCTTAAGGCCCTATTTCTTGCCGGAGAGCGGTCCGAGCCAGCTATCATTACCATGTACCAGGACCTACTCAAGCGATATGGCGCTGCAGGCTCCCAGGTTGTTGATAACTGGTGGTCGTCAGAGTCTGGCTCACCGATTTCGGGCGTTGCGTTGGTTCCGCACGCAGGCAAGGACAGGAAGACGAGTGTGAAGGATCATCCGCCACTGCCTATCAAGCCCGGGAGTGCTGGAAAGGCAATGCCTGGGTTTGATGTCAGGTATGTATCTCTATCACTCCTGTCCCTCAAGATGCATGGGTAACTAATGTCGATGTAACAACCAGAGTTGTGGATGACGAAGGCAACGAGGTACCCAGGGAAAACATGGGAAACATCGTTCTGGGCCTTCCACTGGCACCTACTGCGTTTCGGACGCTTTGGGAAGATGAAGAGCGATTCTACAAGAGTTACATGATTCGCTTCAATGGCAAGTGGGTCGACACTGGTGATGCCGGCTACGTCGACCAAAAGGGGTACATTCACATCATGGCACGGACTGATGACATTATCAACGTTGCCGCTCATCGTCTTAGCACAGGCAAGTTTACCTCCACCATCTCTGCATCCTCAGTCTCTAACATCCCCAGCAGGTACGCTCGAGCAAGCAGTCACCAGCCACCCCCTCGTCACCGAAGCATGCGTAGTTAGCATCCCCGACGCCCTCAAGGGTCAGCTCCCCTTCGCCTTCGTCAGCACCTCGGACGGCGGCGGCGACGTCAAGTCAGATGAGCAGCTGTTCCAGGAGATTCAGAAGCTTGTCCGCGCCCAGGTGGGTGCCAT
This sequence comes from Neurospora terricola FGSC 1889, assembly GCA_009805285.1. Lineage (NCBI taxonomy): Eukaryota > Fungi > Ascomycota > Sordariomycetes > Sordariales > Sordariaceae > Neurospora > Neurospora terricola. The sequence continues at coordinate 30,068 of RANZ01000315.1, read as the reverse complement.
CGCCTCGCTGGGCGGGATGATCCGCGGCAAGGGCATGATCCCGAAGACGCGCTCGGGCAAGACGTTGAGGAGAGTCTTGCGCGAGTTGCTGGAGAATGCGGTCCATGACGAGTTCGACAAGCTGGTTAATATCCCCTCGACGGTGGAGGATCCGAGCGTGGTGGATGTGGCGAGGGAGAAGGTTAGGGAGTATTGGCATGAGAAGGGCGGGTTGCATGCGGCTATTGAGGCTAGGGCGAAGCTTTGAGAGGCATGCAGTCACGTAGAATACATTGATAAGCGTGTATTTGCTTCATGACCAGAGCTCTTTCCTCACCCTTCGTATGACTTGGGCTTGACTCTAAATAGAATAGGGGAAGTGAGTTGGAAAGCACAGTTGATGGTTCAGGCTTGGAAGGTGCACACAAGGTTTTCCTGTCCTGGCAGCCCCACAACACTAACTTGTGCAATATAATCCCTCATACTGACTCAGATTTTCAACAACCAACAGCCCGATTAGCTCAGCTGGTTAGAGCGTCGTACTAATATCAGTCCTCTGATATCAAGTCAATGCGAAGGTCAACAGTTCAATCCTGTTATTGGGCAATTCTCTTTTTTGGGGTTTCTTTTTTGCATGTTCACAAAGATGAACATCGCAGCGTTATGTTGTCTTTAACTATTTTTACCCTTTTTTTTTTTTTTTCATTTGCTCATCTCCTTGGAACATCATTTTTTTTTCTTGGCCATATGTCATTATTCGAACTTTACTCAGAGGAAGTAGACACACGAGTCAAAGAGGTCAGTTTAGAAAATAACCCAGTAGTTGCACTGACCGAAGGAAAAAATAAGGTACTGACAACTAGACAAGATATTAGATCTCCAATCAACCGCCCAAAATGAAATCTTCAACCGGTTCCGACATCGAGTCTTCTCTCGTCCCTCGCAATTCAACACAAAGTTGCCACTGGCCGTGCGGTCCCGGGCCCGGTCCCGCAATCCGTATGTCTCTGGGTTCCAGACTCCCGCACCTGCTTCCCAGGATATACTTCAAATACGAGGTGGACGAAACCAACTCAGCCCGTTCGTTCGTTGAACGTTGGGCTTTGTGGCACCAAGACAGTTGAAGTGGCTCTTTGGATTGGATGGGATGCTTGGAAACTTTGAGAAGGTCCATGGTACGGGTTGGTCGGTTAAAGGGAAGAAGGGGGTTTGGAAGATTGGCTGGATCGGAGGGTACCGGACTCTATCAGATATCAGGGAGCTGATACCAGGCGGGCAAGGTCGTGATTGATACAAGGTAAATGATAATGTGTCTGCGTATGTATTTCATGACACGATAGCGTAGTTAAGTGAAGCGGAAACGGCACTACGGGGCTTCGGGGTTACGGGACTAGGTATGGGAGCTGCGGTGGATGCGGGGGCTACGAAGGGGAAGAAATAGATTGAGAACGATTATGTTGTGTAACTGTTCGATTTCTGTTGTGTTCACATACACTCAGCCAGTCAGTTAGCTCATGCTTTGTCAGTTCCGGTTTCGCTCTTCTCTTTCCTCTTGTCAATGTTTCCTTGCTGGTTGCGTTGGGTTAGTTGTGGTACAGGCATGTGGGTATTCTCTTCTCTCTATTCTTCGCTTGTCTGAAGATTTGTTTCGAAAACGTCCTTTCAACAGTTTTGGATTTATGACACAAGAGAATGGTGCAAGAAACGGACTACCAGCTCCGTCTGAACCAAAGCTTTTGAAGTCTCAAGTAAACAAGGTATGTTGTTCAGTGACATATTAGTAGTGTCCGGTTTGAACAAGTGTGAGTGCTTGAGTAAGAGCTATAGGAGACCTAAATGACAGCTCTGTGCACTTCTGGCTACATGGAGTTATCACCCGGGACTTATAACACGAGTATCAAAGTTGCGAAAAAGGGGAACAACCAACAAATACATGTATTGTTCAAATTTCTGGTAAATAACCGTACAGAGCTATGCCATAGAAGGAATCAAGTCTTCAATTAAACTCTTCTCACCATACCTCGTCTTCGGTGTCGGACCATGAGGTCTCACAGGACTGACAACGCAAAACCAAGAACCAAGTCAGTTGGCTAGGCCAATATGTATCGGATTGTAAGCAGGAAGCTAACTTTCAATGCCCATAGAACCATTCAGTGATGATCCCAGTTTTCCACCTAGTCACCATGATCAGGGTGGCAGTCATAACCTAGCAAGCGGCAGAGACGGCCCCCCGAAGCCAAAGGTCCAGGCCAGAACCTGGCCAACAGAAACCAACGAAAACAGAAGATAGACCAGACACAAACAAACATAGGTCAAGTGCCCTATAAGAAATTGAGAAAAGACTACGAAGGAAAGAGTACTATGCCGCGTAGAGCTGGTCTAGGTTACTACTAGGCACGTTTCACCACCGGCCATCGGGCCCTGACGGGCTCATCCCATATCATATCGTCGTCCAGAAAGGGGGAAGGGCAACGCAGATCCGACAATGCAAAAACGCCAACTCCCTGTTGAGCAGCTCCCTTCAGTAACCTAGCCTGCCATCCCTACCCTAGTCTACCTAGCTTCCTTTGGACTATCTAGAAAATGTGTGCATGTACGTTATGTGAAGCGCTGTGTCCATCCATGGCATGGCAGGCACTGCAGAACCAACAATTTGCGAGAAGAAATCCAAACGGTCTGTTGTCTGTCTGTGTCTCTCCATTCAAGGTGACCCTAGTTTGACATCATGCCATGTCATGTCATGCCATGCTATGCAATGCCATGCTATGCAAGAAGGGGGAAGGGAAGATCGGGGTGGGAGCGAGCGTGAGGGAGGCACGGAGACAGAGGGAGAGAGAGAAGACTTTTGCGGAGGCAAAGACAACACAGGGAGAGATTGTGTGTGTGAGAGGGGGATGAAGAGAAAGGCAACGGCAACGACGACAACACTAAGCATGCGATAACCCGTCCATCACGAGGAAAGAGAGTAACGGTGTGACGCCACGCACTATAGCTCCTCCTCAACGACATCCATCCATATCCATTCAATTCCCCCACAACAAATTGTTGTTGTGTACATATTATAGCAATGTTCACAATCCTAGTCAGCTTCGGCTGGTCCCATCCATCCAGAACTCCTGAATTCCCCAAAACAAATAAATTGCACCCCCTTGCCCTTGACGAAAACAAGTGAATCGTACCAAGCAACCAAGCAGGCGAGACGGGTCGACCACGTACGTGCTGCAGGTTAATATATCGTGCAGCTTTTTGTTTTTCGTTGGAGCAAACAACCTCCCCAAAAGAGATCGATTGACCAACAACACCCCCGCCTATGCCCATTCAGCACCACCACCGCTCATCCATCCCATCCACTCCCCCCTTGTCCTTCCTATCTGTCCGTTGCCTCTTTGTATATGCTGACCGACCCGGGACGACAGAAGCCGGGGGGAGGCACCTTTCGTTACGGCGCGCCGCCGCCGCGGCTCTCGCCGCCGATGCTGCCCCCCTTTCTGCGTTCGCCTGGAACCTTACGCACACTTTGTTCAGCCATACCTCAGACGCAGCCAAGACGCCAGGGAGCGGTAGAGAGGGGGAATAAAAAATGCTGCTCACATGCGGTGAAATCAAAGAAGAAGATGGAGTAACATGAGGAAGTAGTAAAAAATCTCGTAGTGGCGAACAGACACAAACGTCGGAAAGAAAGGAGGGAAAGGGCAACCGACGACCGCTTTAGGTTTTGAAAAATGATACGCAGTAGATACACCCGAACTTGATGGTATACGGATGGGATAGGATCGCCTGTTTTCGAACACCTGGTGGCCTCGTTGTCATCGTGACGAACAGTGCCTCGTCTGGCCTAGACCCTACCTTCCCCATCGCCGTACGGCACGACACTCCTCATCCTAGTAAAGCGTCGTGTCGTGTTGTCCCTCTGTTGTATCTCCATCGTTGATCGTGGTGCCGTGTAATGCATCGTCGTGCTAGGTGTGTGGCCCTTTTGCTTCGCTCCACCGGATTGATGCTGTCGTGTCGTGTCATCGTGCTAGGGAAGGGCATGCATGCCACTGCCTTTTACACACATCACTTCTCCTCCATCCAAGGTTACTCTGCTTCACCCAGCTAACGCAAGCGAGGCGTGAGGAGGACAAGCATAGTAACGCGGAACCTTGGACAGGACAAGGAGAAAGAAGGACCAAGATAGTCGAGGCAGCGGTCGCCATACAACACAACATGTAGGCTCCCGTGTCTGTCCTCACGGCGCCTTTTCGTCCAGCGTTATCCTCCCTCATCGTCGGAATGCGCCCTAGTAGGTCCATCATGCTGGCGGCTTGTTCTTCGAGAAGGCGGAGAGAACGCTTTGCTGCCCCTTTGCCGCGATCTTGAGGTTAGGGAACCTCGCCTCGGGCAGCCGCTTGCCTGCCTTGATGCTCTCCAGAACCCTGGTCGGAAAGGAGAGGACAGCGTTAGCGTAAGCACAGTATCCGTCAAGCGGTGCATCATACACCGCAGGTCCATCCAACGGAGAGGGGGTGGGTGAATGAACGTTTGGTTTGGGGAGAGACTTTACGGAGTCCCAAAAAGGACGAACATGGAAGGGGAAGAGGTAGTAGCACAGTATCGCAAGTCCTATGCCCAGCTAGTTGCCGGGGAAGAGGACGGACTTACCATTCGACACCGACATACTTGACGCCACAACCGCCGACTCTGCGGATCTCTTTCTCCAGTTTCCCGCCGGCGAGTCCACCACCGGCACCGGTATTTCGACCGGTCGGGTTGCCTAGGATGACGTGGGTGACTTGACGGCGGCCGAGATGGATGGACATACGAGCGCCATTGTCGGCGAGAACTTGCTTCAGTTTATGGTCAGAGATCAGAGGATGAGTGCTACCATTGACGTAGATATTCAACCCATCAAATATTTTCCTGCTGTTGCTTGAGCCTCCCTCCTCCTTTCTCTGCCCTTGTTGCGCGGGTCCCAAGCCCTGAGTATCCTCGTCTTCAACCGGTTCAGTCCCTTTCTGTAGCCCATTTTCTTCTGGTAGACAAGCCCGTGATTGCGAACTTGTTTGTGACGCCGTTGCCATGGTGCCAGGGTTCCGTAGCATGTCGGCAACGCTGTTCAGTGCGCGAACTCGTACCTCCTTTGGGATCAGGACGCCACGCTTCTCGTCGAAATCTTTGGCGCCAGCCCCAACAAAGTCCGAGATTCGGTCGCCACCGGAAGGACCGGCGCGGAACTGACTCTGCAGCTTCCTGGCACGAGATTCACGCCACCCGGTTGGCACCCGAGTTTCGGCTCGCTGATGGCCGGCCGCTACCGAATTCCACGGGTCGAATGCGCGGCCAGAATGAACTGGCTCTGCCGGTGGCGGCTGTTTAGGGTGGACAGGAGGAGCCATGGCACAGTTTGTTTGCTTTGATAGTTGTTGGCTGTAGGGGCGCCTTCCAGGCTGTCACGACGTCAACCGACTATTTGAGCGATCCAGTAGGCGGTCGTGGCGTTGTCGGGATGCGCAAATTGAATGTGCTGGTCAAATAGCCACTGGCGAATCAAAACTAGAGTGAAATTGCACGGCAGGTTGGTTGGACATTGCAACAGATGGAATGGAATGCGAGTGTTTGGTCAACACGTCGGCAAGGAACACGACTTTCCAAAGGCTCCCCGTTCCATTGCCGCGTCTCCATCTACAAAGCGATCACGAGGTCATGTGAGTCCTGCCGCTGTTGCCCTCTGAGTCTGTTTTGTTTCAGCGGTCGCTTTGTTCCTTGTGTCTGTTAACGAGAAGCCCTGGGTGCTTAAGGTTTTGCAATGATGCACTAACAGATGCTCTGACATAATATCCCGCTTCACATGTCCGGGCATCCTCTATGTCTGCCGCCCGCGGGTGCCTCAACACACAACTTGTGTGAATGTACAACAAACATCGCCTTGTGCCCTGGAACTCAACTTGGAGTATCGCACACCTTCGAGGCGTCGGATCAGTCCCCGTATTGACCTCCCGTTAGACTTCATTTATTTTGTCCCTTTAGGCAGAGTTATTGGTCAGCTTTGGATACAACGACACCAACAACCCGCGCCTGTTCTTGTCAACCTCCCACGCCAACACATCTCTTACATCCCACTTGTCAAGTTGACCCCCGACCCCCCCTCAAGGTGCTGTTTGCTATCAAGAGACTGTTTTCTGAGCCGCGCAATTGCGCCGCCGCCGTGGACTCAGGTCGGCTGGCCGGGAAAGGCGCACAAACAAAGCAAGGACTGGTACCGAATCACATCAGCCTGACAAGGGTGACACAAAACCACGAAAACAGCAGGCAATCAACAATACCCCCAGCCCCGGCAGGAGTGGCTCGAGAGGGGGTGCTTGAACGTAAAGACAACGAAAATAATCAGGTGCCTCTACATTGCGGAAAGAGGCGGCGGCGTTGGCGTAGTTCTTTCCCTCGCTGGACAACTCTCGCTTCTTGAGAAACAGTACGGTATATTCTCGTGCTATGTAACTCCCTTGATTTCGGCTCTTCCTTCCCCTTTCTTCTCGGCTTCGGCTAGGAAGGACCCTTTTCTCGACGCCCCTTCCCGAGACACGGATGATCCACCACAAAACAGAGAAAAAGCAAAGAAAAGAAGGCCTGGACAACAACACAAGAAAAAGGAGGTGCCAATTGTTGCTTGCTTGCTTGTTGTTGTTGCTACTTGTGAGTATCCGGACAGGTACTGTACTTGTAGCCCGGGTCATGTCCCCAGCCTCCTCACAAATCATCCGCTGAGGCCATCACATCATCCACCTTTCCCATCCTTCAATCACCTTACCTCTAACACTAGACTCTCGCTACATCATGAATTCCCCTCCATGGACCGTGTACCCATCACATACAACCCTAGCTCGCCTACTGTGGCCAAGCGAAAGTGATAGTGAGAAGAGGAGGCTCAAGGGTCGGCGGTGGTCAAGATTCCGAATCTCATCACCACTGCACTGTAGATCACCGAACGGGCCGCCTTGCGCCCTGCGAGTCTCAATCGCTCATGTACAATATGCGAAATGCAAGTACTGCAGTAGCTATGCACGATTACACATACATATATGTACGCATCAACGGCTATGTAAGGCATGACCGGTAGGTTAGCTAGGTGGTGTGGATGCCATCTGTAGTCTACACACTACTTTATGCATAACGTATGTGAGTCTATCTACCGTAGTGTATAATCAGTGGGGGCCGCGGGTTGGGAGGACGACGACACAATGACAATGAGGCAGGTATGTGAAAGAGCTGCTTGTTGAGACTGTTGTCTCCTGCTTATTTCTTTTCAGACAACTGCCGAGAGCTGGGCACAAGCAAGGAACAAAATGACAATTCTCTTTTGTTTGCCTCGGAAGCTCTCTTGCAACCATGGTCTGTTCCATATTGCGGCAAAGCAGCAAAATCCGAAGGGCAGCATTTACCAATCTCTTGTCTCTTTGGCGTCTTATCCTTTCGTTTCCGTCCATATCGGAGACTTTTCCTTGTCCTTTCGCTTCAGAACGCACAACTCCACCCCCAATCGTAGACGAACATGAAAATCCCAGACTGTATCGAATGCAATCGGTCGAATTATAGGACTAGTTCCAAGACCCCAGATTCTCAGAGCCGAAGTTGGATTTTGTTTGAAGTTAGCAGGGATCCCACTAGAGACTAGAGACTATACTCCATATCACTTAGGTAAATCAGACAAACCCTTTCGCTTCTCTTCTTGCGACAGGATAAACAGAAGATAGTCTGCGGAGAAGAAGAGACTGGGGAGGGGGGTGCGTCTCGGTTGGTTTATCATCCAAGTTTTCCCAACGGGCACTAAACATGGTAAGCAATGCGTACTTTGGCAGATCGAAAATAAACTGTATGGAACTCTATCATGTCATGTACACTGTAGCCCAGAGATCTCGAGCCGAAAACCCCGTAAATTCCACACAGTGAAGTGTGGACATACTTCCCGTCCAGGAAAGATCTCCCGAGCCAACTGGACAAGCCAGGATGGACGGAAGCGCAGCCAAAAGATAAACAAAAAGGAAAAAACTGCGAGGAAAGATTGAGCCTCAAAAGACATCACACAAGCGATTTAACTGAAACCCAATGTCGAAGATGAACACCAAAAAAGGACGTACAAAAAAGAGTCAACAGCGGCGCAAAATGATCTATGTAAAAACAAAAGCCAAGAAGCGCATACATACCTGCCCCGATCCCGCTCACTCCACCTTCTAAAGCTTCCTCTCCACACAAAAACCAAAGACCAATTCAACCCTAGCGAATCCAATTCGTATTGCCAGACCCCCTCCCTTCACCCCCGGCCTCACATCCAAGTTCACTAACCCCCAGGGGTTCGCGCACGGCGGCCGGTCGGTTCGGTTCTTTTCCCGGTTAGCGGTCCAGCCTTCGGCTTTCCCCTCACCAAAACCGAGAACCCCCCCTTTCTTCCCAGGCCTCCGTAACCCCGGCCACCGATGACCGGGGTTTAGGGCGGGCGGAGGTAGGAGGGGCGGGAGTCGGGGAGGCCTGGGAAGGTGCAAGCGGGGGGTGGGAAGGGAAGTGAAGGGAAAGAACGATTGACTATCTGAACGAGGGAAGGAACGGAGGAAAGATAAATGACACAAAGAAAGAAAGAGAACAAGATAGGCAAGGGCCAGGGCATCGATTGATGTTCGATGGCTAGAGGAAGGGACAATGAATGGATGGTGGGTTGCGAAACCGAGCACCTTCCCCCCCAGATGGATATTGAAGGAGTTGCAAGGACTCTGCGTACAGTACAGTGACAGTAGGCAAAGGCAGTTGACGTGCTCTTGCTTGCATCCCGTTCCGATGGCTGGATGGGGATGGCTGGGGGAAAGGGAAGAAAAAGGACAAAACATCGCTTGTGGTGGTGGCATTTGAAACCTTGACCTTGCCGCCGCCGCGCCGCCCGGACGCCATCGAACATCAGCTATAGAAATATCGACATCAAACATGTAACCATCATCGTCGTGGTTGTCGCCGTCTTGCCCTCGCGCAGTCGAGCTTTCTTGATTCCGACATTGGCTCTGGTTCTTTACTTTGTTCTGGACTACGCGATTGATGACGCTGGTTGACAACGAGCGAAAGTCCATCTGACACATGAACAGAAAAAGCCTGGTTAGAGGAAGCTGGGTTGTGATTATTTTTGGTGTATTTTGTCTTACTCCTTGTGGCAAAGATGGGCGGACGTTTCGAAGATCTCGGAATCAGTGACCTGTTCAAGCTTCTCCATGCTACGGCAAGGGACAAGCCAACGTTTCGATTTTCAAGTAGTGCCATTGTTCTGTCCAGAGGCACTATCTTGACGGTTAGGTGGATGTTTTTGGCTATGCCTATCCATCTGTCCATCTTGCCTATCGTTTTGATCTGGATGATGTGCGGTCTCAATATCAGATCAGATAGGAATAATCAACGTTTCGACCTCGCAGCCCATACACTAGTATCTCGGGTACACTACAATTATGTTGGATCATATATAGACGCTGCACATGTACGCAAAGTGTATGTATAGGAGCCCCGAGCTTGGTGGACACATGTAGACTCCATACACACTTTCTGGAAGCCAAACTCATCTTTGATAGAGTGTATCTCGCCAGGACAAGCAAAACGAAACGATGGCAAAAACGATCATGAGCATGCATAGACGGCAGCACCGCGGCCACTGCCGCACTTGCAGGAAATGGAGAGGCAGGCATAGGTATTGATGATTGTTGACCAGGGAGGGGGAAAACAGGCAGTGAGTGACAAACCAGGTCCCCCAAAAAGTCCCTACGGCGTGCCGCAGTGGTAGTTGAAGTGGCGAAGGGACATCGAAGCCCCGGGGCATTGATCTTCTGCCGCTCACCTTGTTTCTGATAAGCTTATGCCCAGCGGCACTGTACGTGCCATGCACCACCACACCATCTCATATATAGGGGGGGTGTTGAGAGGCAACTTTCACCCTGTTGGTGAAGAGATTCGCCAACTCAAAGTTTGGTGTATCTCCAGTTCCAAAACGAAACACCCAAAACAGCGGCAGCATCAACGGGTTTCCGTCAGCCTGGCCCGCCAGTCAATGTTAACGACTCTGCTTACTCTCGTCTCCTGGACTTATTCATAGAGGTATACTCGCGTGTCAGGTATAATATTACCGTCCGCCCGGTCTCACGGGTCGGCTACATTTCTCGGGGAGTATTGCCTCTGCCAATATAGGAAACTGATGCCGCATTCGCGCCACATATTTCCCCCCGGGAGTCAATGGACGAACAAGAACTCTCCTGTCCCCAAGAGTACACAACATCCTCTCCAGGAGACCTTTTCGCCTTCTGTTCCTTCCTGGACTCCGGCGCTGCGCAGTGAACAGTTTGTTCAGCAAACCCAGAAAAGAGGCAAGACTAGACCACTTAGGAGCCGGGGTTTCTGTGTGCCACTCGGAAACAGGGGTGTGAAATGTCCCCAAAGAGAAGCAGATGGGAGAAGGGTAACGGAAACGGTTGCTTTTATCCAACACGACGAGGATAGGGTTCGGGATAGGGATAGAAAATCTCGTGTTCCACAACACCTCCAGCGAATCGACTCTCTGCCCATCTCCCGAGCGAGAGTTGTCAGGCGCATTGGTGTGTATAGAGGCACGTTATAACTCGGTAGCCCCAACACTGAGGGTACTTTCTGTTGCGCTGACCGTTGTCTCTTGACGTGAGAACCGTTGAAAAGCATCGGCAGTGGTGAGGTCAAAAGAGAGGTAGGTAGCTGGGGAAGCAGCACAGGGGCACATGTATGTAATGCGAAGCATACTTGCGTCGAATACGGAGTGATGTTGATTGACCAGCAGGGCAACAAGGGTTGGAGGTGCAGTGCACTCCGTCGTGCATCCCCGCACCATCATCGAGAAGCAGTCCCCTGCCGTTCAAGGGCAGGCATCGAGTGGTTGGTTGGATGGCAGAATGGATGGACGAGAACCACGGGCGGTTTCCCTCGTTCAGATTCGAGTCCCCTCCCTCTCCTCACGAATTGGTCAACGTTTCTGGCGTTGCATTTTAGCCCTTTGGTATCTCGCTCAGCGCCAGACCAGAATTGCCATCAGTCGCAAGATGCTTGCGACTCGCTCGCTCCTAGTTGCCCCAGCTTCACTGTCTTGACTATACAGAGTGATCTCGTAGCCCCATGTCGTGCTATACAGACTGCATAGACGAGAAGCGGACCCTTTGTCGTGTAATCGCGGAAGATGGCAAAGATCTCGTAGATTGCTGCAGGTCGGGCATGCAGCAGAGAAACCGGTAGCCGAAGGGGAGAGGGAGGTACCGTGTGGAAAGTCAAGCAACTGAATGGGGTTGCCCTGAGACTTCTGGCCTTGACTGACCATGCAGTTCCATCATACCCGCATCCAGCCAAAGCAGAAGCAGGTGGACGCCGTGCATGGAAGGTGATCCGGAGGCACACACACGCCTGCCACGGGCTTCTGCTTGATCGAGTGGCTTTCTGTTTCTACCACCTTTTTTCACTTCCACTGCTTCCTTTGCCTCTCTCTGTCGGCTTGGCCCCGTATGTCCAGTTCCTGGAACACCTGCCCATCTTTTCTATTCTATTGTCTGGAACGGTTGTGCTGGGACGTGCCGACCAAGATCCGGTATGGGCTCGGGGACGCCAGTTTACCAAGAGACCAGTCAGCTGTCTTGGTAGATACGACCTCATGAGTTCGTCTGCTTACCGTAGCGCAGCCAGCGAATTGTGATGAGATTTCTCCTCGGAACAGATGCTTGTTGGTGATTGCTTCTTGAACTCGTCTCGCCCCTCCACATTTTCCCTGCAACTGGCAACTGGCCCAGGGCTTTCCCTCCGGCTACCGGTCCTGAATGTAGGTACGGCTTCTCGACCTTCTGGCGGGATCGAAGGAGCGAGGCTTGCGAGAGACTGACTGGCTTGTTGACTGGGTGATTGACGGTCTCGACTGGCTGACAGGGAGTGGCAGGCAAGGTCAACACCATGGGAAACCATGGGGAGGGGGGTGTGGACATGCTTCGCTGCAACACGTATGTAGGCTAATGTAGGACAGCGCATCGGGAGAGACAGATAGATCTTCCATACATGATGGGACTGGAGAAGCTACTGACGCAGTATCCCGCCGCCGCCCGCGCTGGCATACGCAGGTGTGTGGAAGAGAACCCTCTCACGCATGGCCACGACACTGCGTTGGTGGGGATGGCCCCATTCGAGAGTGAGGGGGTCACCTCTTGGCGCGAGGAGAAAAAGAGGCTGGACGACTGGAAGGGCGAGAAAAATAAAAAATAAAATAAAATAAAAGTCGTTGTTTTCTTGCGTGATCAAGCCAACCATCCACCGTGCTCCACAAAGATCCAAGTCAATCCCAACCACCGGCGGCCACCATTGTACCGTGCGTGCATCCGAGGGGTTCAGAATGCTACTTTTTCTCGTGACGGATAACCGAGAACATTTGGATTTGATCGTGACAGACAGAGCTGGCTGGACCTGACAGTCTGGCTATTATTAGCGCATAGCTCCGTAGTACGTGAGAGGGTGATGGACAGCTTCATCGTTCGTCTGTATGAAACTTCCCATGGCTAGATTTGGGAGTGGATCCGAGACCATGGGGATGAGAGGGATGAGGAGGCGGCGAGGGCGGGTAGGAGGGCGAAGGTTCGGAGGGCGGAGGCGTCTGATGATGGGTAGCCTCAAGCGTGGAAGCGTCGGCCTCACAAGGCACACTCATCGTCAAGTCAATACATATCTCCTGGAGGTAGATATACACCATAGTGGGCGCGCCATCAAAGTAAAAGTAATGCAAATACCATGAAGGCAGCGGCATAGCAAAAGGGTATTAATGATGTTGGACAGGGCAGCACAACCAAGGTAAAAAGCAATTGAGGTTGTCGCTGGCAGATGCGAACAATGGGATGGCAGAAGAAACAACGAAACAAGCACCAAATGGAAATGCTTGTGTCGATTTCCGGATTTCAGTTTTGCATGTTCCACTTCACTTTCAAAGTCGGGTCTGGGCCCCACTTCCCTTTCGTCCCATCTCGCGGTTATCAGGCCCGCATCCTGATCTCGCATTGGGGTAGCGACCACTGCGGGCTGGATCGTGACTTCCATCTGATGGTGAGGGGTCGAATAAAAACAGCAATCACGAACAGGGCAGGTCGGTAAGGTGGTAGCTCTCAGATGTATCTTACACCCAGGATACCGTACTGTGTGGTATTAAACAGTGGGATTGAGAAGGAGGGCCGACGGGGAGGGGGTCTGCGCTTCGACTGAGCAGTCCGCACTCGCTGCAGCCTTGGTTGAACTAGCGGTGAAGAGGAGATCAAGCTAACCCCATTCTGGAAGCCCACAGTGCAGCGAACGAGCTCGGTCGAGGTACCCGGTTGAGGTTGTTGATCTGGAGTGTCCTCGCATGGCCATGATGCCCCGTTGTATCATTGAGATGTAGTGGCTATACAGGTATGTAAGATGTATACAAAACGGACAATCTCGAGTTTTGATGCTGAGGCGCATAGGGTTAGCTAGGTATAGACTGGACTCGAGTTTGCGCAAAAGCCTACCTCTATGCGCCAGACTCTTGGGCCATCTACAGAGGTACCTACCAGCTGGTGTTTTTTTTGCTGGTGGCGTGGCTTCTTCCGTTTGTACACCACTCCATGTTTGGTAAACTGAGCGCTATCTGTACCAGGTATAGATACGAACCGATGGCGATATCAGACACCTCACCATCGAGCCGGGGCATGAACATGATCTGGAATCCTTCCTTGGTCAACTCTAGCAATGTCCAAAGAAGTGTCCCTGAATTATCCACTTGTTATCTCGTTAACGTGTCGTGCGAATTAGCTTCTTGCAAGTGTTCAGGCACATCGTTGACTTGCAGGAGCGGATGGTGGTGCATTCACCTCTTTCTTGGGATGATGCCAATTCAAAAGACTTCAAATCTTCACTGTGCGTGAGAACAACGCTAAAAACCTCTGGCAAAGCGAGGATGACTTGTCAGTCACTCACCTCCGGCATACCTTGGGCTGGCCCTGGCCCTGTCGAGCCTTCGAGGCAGGGAGGTACCCAACCTGTAAACTTGTGTCTTGCGACTTCGCACTTGTGTTCTTCCCTCTCCACCGTCACAGTTGCTTGCTGCATTCCCGGCTGCCCATGTAAGGCGGAAAACGGTCCGCACATGCAGCTCGTGCCCGGCGAATAGGATGGGATGGAAGGGGTGTAAGCACGTCGCGGTGCCTATGATTTGCATAACGCCGGGCAGTTCGTGCAGTCTCTCTTGTCCCAACCAAAGGGTTTGGGGTTTTTTAGTCGCGACGACATCCTTCAAGAAGCAGACACATCCTCGACGACAACGACAACCATTTGGACAGGGCAAAGACAACAACAACAGGTTGCCCACACCGCAAGAATGAGATGGCAAGAATTGCTACAAAGATGGACCGGCGAGACCGGGCCCACAGGTTCCAGCCGAGCAACAACAACTCTCCGTGCTATCCCCCCATCGCCATTGCCAGCGCACAATTCATTGGACCGCGCTCTGATACGATGAGAGGGAGCATGTTGATCTCGAGGTCAGCTCGTCCCCCTCGCCAATATCGAGACAGCCGGCCACCTCGACAGGGCGTGTGGTGGTGTGGTTGTGGGCTTGAAGACGTGGTGGGCCATGATTGGATTGATTACATGGTGGCTTTCCATTTCGTACCACACCCGGCCAGAAGCTGGCGCGGGAAGATAAAGCCAAACCCGAACGGCAGGTCAAGCTGCATTCGCTGACACCATGTCTTACCAACTGAGATCCCAGCCTGGCCTGGCCGACCTCTGGCAACATCCTTCTCCGGTCGGGGGTCGGTGTTTTGGAAGCAATCAGTTAACAACCCCCAGAGGTAGCCGGTGAGCCAAATACCTAGCGAGATTCAAAAGAATAATCAACAGATCACGGATGAGGGACGACGAGCTACGACTGTGGAGGATTGGAGTTCGTAATGCGCTGTACAGCGGAGGAAACGTCCTTTAGGTTCGGTATCGGTAACCTCTACCTGTCATATCTCGCATGCAGCGAGTCAAGGTATACCTATACATGGGACGGAAAGGACATGCCATGTGTTGATCGGCGGATAGACATGTTATCGAACATTGATTGTCAAAAGCTCTATGTATCGGATTGCGCCAAGCGACCTGGCACTTCTAGCCTCGTTGCTTTTCCATTCTTCGAAAGCCAAGACGAGGGTTCTGGTGGTTCTCTGACTGTCTGCCAAGTGGCATATCGAACGGCGATACCTCCCTCCGTGTTGCTGTCGGAACGTTGGAGAGCCCCAAAGGTCCAGTTTCCGTATCGGTACCCCGTCGTGCCCGTGATGCTGCTGCAAGGCGTCAGGGCCTGAGCCCTACCGGGACGCAGGAAAGCTAACGGATGGGCCTGGGAACCTGAAGCTTGTGATCGGCTTCGATGGATGGACCTCCGAAGTTTTCTATTTCCGTTCAAGATCCCCGACGACACTCCACAGATGGACTCGGCGAGCACACACAGCGACGTTTTGATACTGCACCTTGAGGCGACTATGTGGGTGTTGCGAGTCTCATACACCAAGGTAGAGTTCCCAGGTAGAATTGGGAGATACACTGTGTACAAGGTAAAACCATCTTCTTTGGCTCTGTATACTGTGTAAGGCTGATGCGCTGTGCTGCCCAACCCTCCCCAGGACAGGCCTACCCACGACAACGGCGGCGTACGGTACAGGTAAACAAAAAAATCTGAAACAAGCCAAAAAAACAAGAATTATGATTGGTAGCAATTCATTAATGCACAAGCACCTACAGTAACCGCTCTGCATTCGCTCCATGCAAGCGGCGTGGGTGTCCCAGTTCCTTCCTTTCGACTGCCAATGCCTCTGGAGATGGGCGCGGTAGGTACGATACACGATCTTCTGGTGTTCGTTACCGGCGCATACGGGTTTAGGTTTTTTATACTGAGCCAGTATCATCGAGTCGTGTAATAGATTCGATATTGCCGAGAGGTATATTCCATCCATCTCTGTCGACACTCGATACTGCTGTGGTTTCCCTAACATGAAATTTACCGGTGATGAAGAGGGACCTGCGTGGTTGCCCTTGTCTGCTCCTCAACTTCCCGTTACCTCAACTGTGAATTTGCAGGTAAGGTAACCCAGGATGCAGGGACTCGGTGCGTTACTACCTCCGAACCTGTTGATTTCCGATTCCCGAATTCAGAACTGGGTCGAGATAAGGCATGTCGTGGATCTTAAAAGTTCACCGGACAGACATGGACGGCTCCTTCTGCAATCTTCGTACAAGAAGCACGTTATGTTGGCCCGGGTCGATGTTCTTTACCTACCGGGAAGCACCTTCCCTTTGGTAGTTACCCTAAACCATAACAAGCTGGCAAGTGCTTATCAAGTGTTTAGACAGAACAGGTACTGTTTACTGTCAACGACAATGTCACTGACGATGCGCCTGCATCCATCCATGTCGGCAGAGGTAGGTATATCGAACTGAAGTACGTTCGTTTCATTGGCAGGCACGGGGGACGAAGAAACAAAAGATTACCTGACCCTGCATGTGCATCTTGCGCCAATGATAGAGGTATGGATTAACGATCAAAGGGTTGTTCCTACCGTAACATTCACAGACGTACAGGGAAAGGGCTGCTCTTGACATTAAACCTGAGACTCTTGAGTCCCTGCCTGAGTGAAGAGGAGAACTCAACTGAAGAATTCGGAAATTTTCGAAGGGTGCGTGATGATACCGGGGAACACCTAGGAACAAGAGGTTGTCTCACCACAACTTCCTGCTACAGTGTACCATAGAGGTGAGCCATTCTTGGGTACGTGAAAACTGTAGCATGGCGACTTTGCTTTTGAAGACAGATTTTGAATGTCAAACTTGGCGATTTCATCGTGTCAGTTGGCGTAGGGTAATCTGATCTTGTATTTTTCAAACAGAAAACTCGCAAGTCATACATCCAGTAACGAGCCTCGCATAAGCAATAGCCCAACCAACTCGAACATCTCAGCGAACACCCTATGCTGGTTCTCGATTCGGAACCTGTTCCCGTGGAGTTAAGAACACTGATTTCCAGCATCACCGCCTCCGGACCGTATCATGATACCAGATCCGATGCGCCAGGTAAGTTTGGTCATCACCATCAGGCGAATAATTGTTCGCCTGGATGGCGGGTTGTCTCTGAGACGGTACCTATCTGCCCTGCTTTGCCAAAAAATGACTTTGACGAGATCAAGTGACCGAGAAACCAGCCAGTCTCCGACGACCACGAATCTTTTGCGGGACACCAACCAGTGAGTGCACCCCCAGAGAGACCCGAGGAACACTTTCCAAGGTGCCACGAATTCCAAACAACCACGCGAGGGAGGCTCTCCCGCACAACCTATCATGGAGACCTTTCCAAACAGGTGATACTACTCCTGAGCCCTGCGTTGAAATTCAGCTCTGTGATTGCGCGCCCAAAACAGAGATTCAAGGTGTCATAGCACATTGGGTGCAATCGCCTTCCCTCCGACTCGAACTTACGGTGTAGAGGTTGGACTGTACAAGGAAGTCTCAGGGGAAGAGGTAGACTGGCACTCCAAGAAAGATACCATACCGGCAAAGTAGAGCGTCAGAAAACTCCCAAACTTTAGTACCTATGTACCAGCTACTACTTGCCCCGTGTCGGAGCCGGGCCGGATCAGGTATGTGAGTGGTGGACGTTTTGAGGTCATCGGTCTGATGACACCGTCCACAATGACAGTAAAAAACGATCAAAGCGCTAGGCGTGGTGCTGCGAAAAACCCGAAGTCATCGTTGATTCGGACCCGGTGATGACGGGAAGGTCGGGGCATCGGCTACACGGCGCTGCCGAGTGGGGTCGCCGATCGGAGAGTGTGGGGCTTGTTGCCGGCCGGGTGGGGTAGCCGATGAGATTCTTCCCCGGCTGCAGCCGGCCAGCCAACACGGCGCGGGTTTGACGATCCGCCAGAATGGGTGTTTCGGCAAACTTTTGGCCGAATCGCTTGCTGCGAGATTGTTAGACAACGCAACTAATTCGGGTACAATGCGACAGCAAAAGGGAACATTCCCGAAGGCTATGGCAATGCTAGAAGTGAAGTGAAGCAGAACGGTGTAATGCCTCCTTGGCTGCTTAGCGTGCCTTGAAGAAGTGCTTCTTAACCCCCTATTCGCTCAACGCTTTGAGAACGCATGTAGACAACACTGAGAGATCCTGCGTCACTTAACAGTCACTAACACCGACAACATTCTACAGACATTGCACTGAATCGCTTTTCCACGTGTACATACCCGCGAGAGTCTCTTACATCGTACAGGACTGATCAAAAGAGTAGAAGTTAACACTACGACCTCTACTTCTCGACAACAATCTCGACAAGCGGTTTTCAGCGAGAATCTATGCTACATACAACCTCGGATCCCGAAGGTGTTTTTGGTGATCGCCGAATGGAAGAAAGTCGGTGTTAGGAGGTCCGTGACACTGAGAACGCTTTGACCTTAAAGGGTTCATCCGGTTTATTTTGAAGCTCTTCAAGGCCACAAAGTAAATCCACGAAATGGGTTCCGGAGCTCCAACCGTGAATTAATTCCCTGTGGCCACCGGATGCTAAGTTGGTCTGTTTTGGTAAGGTGTCCTGACTCAAAAGACTGCATACCCAAGGTGATGCGGCAGGAGACCAAAGCAGGCTGGCGGACTTCATCTGGTGCATGTTGGAATCCGGAAGGTCTGATTCTGCAATGTCCCTCATTCACATGCAAACCTCTTTTGCGTCTTGGGACGTTATCTCAAGCACGCAATCAAGCATCAGGAGTCATACATATGCACTGGGCATTTCACGCTGTCCGGCGCCGCCTGATTTTATTTTATGTCTGCCCGTTTTTGCACCACCAAAGCCCGGACCAACGGTTCAGATGAAATGGGCCGTTTTGGGCACCGGCCGGGCCGGACCGGTTTTCGTCGGTTCCATAGGGAAACATAGCACTAATCGATAACAAAGTGCGTAGGCATCTAGGTAGTTGTTCCTTTGGCGATCAACGAAAAATCTCACGTAGTGAGTACCTGTCGACAATGGCAAGGGGGGTATCCTGAGACCTGCATAGAACGAGCAAAAGGATATTCTCGAATCCAACGCTCATGCACTTGATTCAATAACTTCAAAACACTCCAAGTCTTGTTATTCCAAGATACCACCGTTTCAAGTCCACTTGAGGCTGAGGAAGAAACCTCGAGGCGTTGTGACACTGCCATTGCATATGACAGCAGATCTTGGAATGTTAGAGGCAAGGCAAAAAAGAGATGCTGTGGGGAAAGAGCCATGTTAGTGCCAATGTAGCTTCTGCAGCCAGAATCCCTCCACAGTACTAACAAATGGCACGCCTCTACGAGGAGCATATGCATAATACACTAACATGACCCCATTCTCGACTCGTTTGAATCCTTTGGTGAACGCGCAAAACTGACGTTATGTTGAATGCATTCCTGAACAGGGTCATTGACCACAAAGCCCCATAAACACGACAAATCGCCAGATTGAAAGAATGATGAGGCGAAGACGGAGAACCATGACTTGATCACAGAGCAAGATGGTGTGCCTGTTTTTGTTTTGTCTTGTTTCGTTCCCCATCCCCTCCTGGCCTCCCGAGCGGTTTCTGTGCAACCTTGGCAAATCTGACGAGTTTTGCCGCTCGGGCATTTCTCCTCACCCGAACTTTTCTCTTCCTGGCGCCAGCTGCCAGCCGAGGAACTCCACGCCGGGCCTGTCCTGTAAAGTGAAGAAGCAACACAATCCGTTGGTTTCGTTTTGTGTATCCGTAGCCTCTAGTTTTTCTCGGTTTACACCTGTTTACAGTCCCGAGAATCGTTACTCGCCAAAAGATGAGTCTGAGAACTGGCACCAACCTCGATCATGAATGCAGATACTTGGACTTACCCACTAGTTCCATGATACCTCTACGCCTCTGGCATTAAACATGATGTACCCCTTACGTCTCTGCCTTCCTCAAATAAAGGTCCAAGCAACAGCGGGAACCCGTTGCGTCTTCGTCGTAACTCCCACTCGAACTGATGTCGTTTCCAGGCACCTGCTGGCCCATGGCTCAAAACGTACCTGAGCTGGACACTCGATGTCTGTTGGCAGTCCTGTTTACGACGGCAACAACTGGGAGGCTCAAGAAGCCATTGACTTGCTCACTGTTTGCTGGTGTTCGAATAGTCAGTTCCTAGAAACCATGACCAAAGCCGTCCGAAACGAAATCAAAGTGTCACAGACAAGAGTGGACGTTGGCTGCTCCTGTACACAGTGGGATCTTTCTATACACGCACATGAAAGTACAACCACCCTCAGAGCATCAGCTTGCTACAGTTGGAATACAATAAAGATACTGTATACTGGAGAAACTGTCAGGACCACAGCTTCCAGTGGACGACTTGATTACCTATTATCGTTGGTCGTAGTATCAAAAAAGAGAAAAAGTAAGGTAGCCAGCTAACCAAAAGTGGCTTCCAGTTTGCAACTGGCTTTCCAACTGTAACCCTTGCTTTTGCTTTCCCTTCGCAGCCGTTGAGACAGGACAGGACCGTTTGTAAGGCGCATTTGAGAAGAAGCTTCTACATGCCTCCCGGCTCGCCTCCCTTTCAAACTTCAGTACGGTAACTTCTATCAATTGAACATTGCGTCTTCCCATGGGTTGTACCTGCTTGTTTCCTTCCCGCAGAGCAAGGAATTGCACCACCTCTACCTATGCGACGAAGAAGGCTTTGGTTCTCTAACGACGCTGGGAGTTGGCGAGATGCAAAAGTTGACTAGCAGCATAGTGCTCCAAACCTCGCGCTAATGCTGAACAGGCAGTGGATTTCTGCGTGGTATACCCGCTCAGTTCTGTTTGGGTCAATGTAACGAGAAGAGAATATTGAAAATCCAGATCGCGACCTCCAGCTGAGTGGTTGGTCGTCGCCAACTTTCCAGCCCGGGGAGGGGGTTTGTGACAACAGGGATAATCAAGATTGGACCCCCGTGCCTACGTGTTTACTGCGTACTTGGGCGTTTTTTTTTGTTGCTCAGGAAGGCCATTGGGGCCAACGCCTGCCAATCAGAGCGGCGGGCGAATTCGAGGAACCGAGACGAAAGCTCGCTTTCCTCCCGTAGAGATACCTGGTACCTAGAATAGCGGAGCACTAGTGGGCACCCACCACAAGTTTCCACCAGGGGCAGGCACTGTACCTGGGTGCCCCAGCACGCCCGCTCCCACACTGGGCAGGCCCCTCGTCGTGGGCCTACGGCGCCAGTGAGGTAGGCCTGGCTACCAGGGAAGGTACTGTGTGTGATGATGCGGAAACCGAAACGGTCGACCGGCCGGCCTGTTGTCTATTTTCTCAGTCCAGTCTTCGCCTAGTACCCGTCTATCTATCCATCCGACCCCGGGCTCTCCATCTCGACTTCCCGTCCTCGCTCCTCACCACCACCGTGACCTAAATCCAGCCGGGCCCCGTCCTTCCTCTCCCCAGCTCTTCCCACTTCAGTTCCTTCGCTTTCCTTACCCCGACTCCCTCTATCCACCCGCCTCCCCATTTTCTCCCACCTGCACGCCCTTGGCAGAGAGGTGCATTGCAAGGAAAGCAGGTTCCTGTGAGGTTAGTTGAGAAGGAGAAGGTAAGTGTACACTGCGCTGGACTCGCAACTCGAGCAGCCGTCTGAACGGGGAACACTCAAAAATTTTACGGGCGAGCTAATTCCTCAACTTCAATCTCTTAGGACCGACCAGCACGCAGCCATTCACCCATTACGCGTCGAGACCATTCCACTTCACCTCTTATCCGATCATCCATTCACTTGCATTGGTTGCCTAGTTTTCCTCTTCACCACTATCCGCGGGGAAATCGACAAAACAAGAGTCACGACTTGGAGCTCGAGCATCTTTTTTTTCTTGTCTCGGCAGGTTTTTTTATCACAAGGAGACGATCGAACCTCTCTCGGTGTTCCGGCTCTTGTTGCATGTGCTTCGCCATCAATCAGACCACGCATGAGCTGCATTGCGTCTTTGGTTCTGCATAAATAAAGCTTGGAAAACCTCGATACCAACTGTGGCCATTCTTGGAGGCATTGCATCAACAGGGCACATATCGGAGACCGGTACGGCGTGATCGCACATTGCGAAAAGCACACATATCAGCAGCTTTTTTTCCCCCGGGCATTGTTAAGGTCACGTCTGCTTGAACGGCTCATGCTAGTTGGACTTGCCACCTTTTATTTTCAGAGCATACAAGTAGTCGGACGGTCCTCAACCTCTTCACCTGTTTCCATTTGTTCAACAGGCACTGAGCTACAAAACCCGAACGACCCCCCGAACAACCCATCTTTCGTTAACTCCCACCACAGCCAGTCCCCGTTTTAGTACCAGCAGCCGCTCATCGTCTGGCAGTACTCGACACGAGCATCACGCCCCGGATACATCAACGCACATACGGTCCCACACTCTCGGGACCTCGTTGCCCGACATTCCCCCCAGCCATCAACTCCCTGGTCCACCGGGCCAGCAAGGCTCAGGACCCGAGTCCTATCCGACCATGAACCCCAACGGACCAGCTGACGTCTACTACGGACAAATGTCCCAGGGCAGTTCGATGCCCGTAACGACGGTGCCTTCCCACTCCCATTACCCTTCTCAGCAGCCCCCGCCGCTCTTGCAACCTGGTTCAACATATGCTCACCAGTATGGTAACCCCCAATACGGATACGCCAATGCTCTTAGCTCGCCGGCCCCGATTCCGCCGTCTCTTCCCCCGTCCATGAACTCGATGGCCGGCCAATCGGTCTTGCCGCTTCCTGGCAGCGGCAGCATGAATCATGCTGCTTACGCAGGCGGCGGTTTCGACACAACTGGCCAAGTAGCACCCCCCGGTATGAAGCCTCGTGTCACTGCCACGCTGTGGGAAGATGAAGGCAGTCTGTGCTTCCAGGTTGAAGCGAGAGGCATCTGTGTTGCTCGCAGGGAAGACAATGCCATGATCAACGGCACCAAGCTCCTCAACGTCGCTGGCATGACCCGCGGACGCCGTGACGGTATTCTCAAGAGCGAGAAGGTCCGCCACGTTGTGAAGATTGGCCCGATGCACCTCAAGGGTGTCTGGATCCCCTTCGAGAGAGCCCTGGATTTCGCCAACAAGGAAAAGATCACTGAGCTCCTTTATCCTCTGTTCGTACACAACATCGGTGCCCTCCTGTACCACCCCACCAACCAGAGCCGGACCAGCCAGGTAATGGCTGCTGCTGAACAACGTAGGAAAGACAGCCATGGCCAACTTCGCGGCCCCCCCGGGTTGCCATCCCTCCAACAACATCACCACCACTCCATGCTTCCAGGCCCCCCGTCCTTGCCCTCGCATCCTGGCATGGGACGGCCGGCGCTTGACCGTGCACACACCTTCCCTACACCGCCAACTAGTGCCTCGAGCGTGATGGGCTCAATGGGCAATTCGGACGGCTATCAGTGGAGCCAACAAAGCATGAATGGCCCTCAGGGAAACAGCTCGATTTCTCTCGACACAAGCCTTGGTAGCAACGCTCGATCGATGCCTAACACGCCGGCGACGACGCCCCCAGGTTCGACAATCCAGAGCATGCAGAACTATCCGCCCGTCAGCCAGTCGTATGACAGCTCTCGGCAGATGTACCAGGGACAGTCTGCTCAACAAGCTCAGTATCAGAGCCAACAGCACTACCCTAGCCAACCGCAGCATCAAGAGCGGTCCGTCTACAGCCAAAGCAGCTATATCAAGAACGATATGGGCCCGCCGTCTGGTAGACCTACCGGCCAGTCCAATGACGCATCCGACTCCAAGCCGCCTCCTGGCATGATTCACCAAGGCCAAGGGCAGAGCGACTCCGGTACTCATGCAGGTTCCGAAGAGGATGATGATGCGAACAACGAGGCCGAGTACACCCACGACAGCGGCGGCTATGATGCAAACCGCGGGTCTTACAACTACAACACACAAGCCGTCAACTCGCTGCCGCACGATCACGGTCTTGCCCCTGAGATTGGTGGCTCCCCCCATCAAGCTGGATCAGGCCGCGCTACCCCAAGAACCGCAGCGGCGCCTCCGAGCTATTATTCTGCGCAGGGTTACCATACTCCCCCGCGCGGCCAACCCTCGAGCAGCTTGTACAATGTTATGAGCAACGAGCGAACCGGTAGCAACGGCACTCAGGGTAATGAGATGTACGCGGGCCAGGCTGACATGCCCAGTTCCCTGCAGAACGGCTACTCGGCCCAGCCATCCGTTATGAACGGGAGCTCCGGCGGGCTGAAGCGAGGACGGGACGATGACGATGATGGTGGTAGGCCTACGACCGGCGCCCCAAACTTGGGTCCAGGAATGGATATGAAGCGTCGCAAAACGATGATGGACGGCGGCAGCCTCCCATCACCTACATACACGACCACTATCTCGCAAGCCGCACCATCAGCTATCGCGGCCCAGAGGCGGAGGTAAACATTGAGTGAGGGGTATACCGCCAAACTCATTGCCCGACCCCTCTGGAAGTGTCTCGCGCCGTTTTCTTTTTCTTTTGTTGTTTTATGACGCTTTCATGTTCGGCTTGACGACGCTTATGACCTTTATGTTATGATTTTTGTTCGACTAAAAAAAGGTGGGACGGGAGTGGGTGTTGATGAGAAGCGTGGGAGGTGGTATGCTTCTTTTCTCTCGTCTGATTTTGGCTTGGAAACACATGGCTCGGTGGGTTGCCTTTCTCTGGTCACGACTTTATGAAGGAGCTTGTAAATACGACTTTAGAGGAATATCATCAATGCATGCCTGAGTTGAGTGGTGCCTGAGGAGCCTTGGGTTAGCCTTCATCACTCAACTCTTTTTAACGTACCTTAATTGTACACTACATGGGAGATCCATCCATCATGTGCTGCCGTGGCGTTTTATGTGCCGGGACGTGACACTACGCTAACAACAGCCGAAAAGTGAAATCAAGCGCAAGTCAAGATACGCAACAGTAACACGGCAACGCACGTTCGTCGTTTGACTCGAACAGGCTCAAATAGGACCAGGCACGCCAGGGGCAAGATGGGCACATCAATGTGGAAGTCAGGGTTCCGGTAGGTACTAAGCTCAAGCTGAGCTCTTCCGCGTAGTGTACAGGTAGCCAGCATGAACCTCAAGGTACCTGCTAGGCCGTTAGCACGAGCACCCGGTTTCCATGCCAGCCGGGCAGGCTCGCCAGGCCCCCCATTTTAGAGGGGGACACACAGCGTGACCCAGCAGGCGCCTGGCGGCGGTTGCATACGGTGTTGCATGGGAAAACAAAAGAAACAAAACACAAATGCAGGGGCAACTCTCAACGCAACCTAGGTACAAGACTATCGATCTGGACGTGTCAATCGCAGCCCACACTTTGCTCATTTCCTAATCAACGTTTCCCACTGAATCCACAACACCCATCGACCGCGACCTACACCAGATTCATCCCCCACTATTTCCGAGTTTGACCAGGGGAATATCTCGGGGGCTGTTGTAAGGCACGCCACGCTTGGTCTACGCCCTCGTCTGCAACTCTGCGACGCAGAATATGCTTGGGCCGCTTTCGCCGATGCCGAGTTCTGTTCTCAATCTTTCAACCCCTATCAGCAACCATCGACAAGAAATTCCCGACATCATGGACATGGATCTAGACGACGCTCCTTCGAGGAGAAACAACACACAGCAAACTACCGCGGCCGACAACGTCGATAACAGCAAGAGCAGCGAAGCCGGCAACACGACATCGCCGCCCATCGGTCGTGATCCCTCGCCGCCGAAATCTGCCCGCCCCATGTCGCGCATCATCTCCGGCAACGAGCTCTCCCCTCTCAAGATTCTCCAGCACCAGCCGCAACAGCAGCCATTGCCTGAAAGCGCCGAGTCCCCTCTATCGCCTGCGGCAAAGAGCATGGCCCCGCCCCCGCTCCCCCAAAGCGCCCGCAAAACACCCATCAAGCGTTTTCCCGTCAAGGTCAGCCCTTCGTTGCCTGGCAGCGAGACGACGCGCTCCTCGTCACGAGACTCGCAAGATCGTCGGATAAGCCTGCAGGACGTGATACGCGAAAACGGAGGCATCAAACAAGCAATCGACATATTCGAGGACGACGATGTTGACATGACCGGCATCGAGGGAGACAGTGGTTCTAAGGACACACTTCTACAAAATACGTCGGGCAATAACACGGGCGGCGAACATGAACAGGCGACACACGAAGAATCCGTCTGCGAAGGGAACGACACCATGGTTAGCACGTTCAGCACATTTTCGGCCGTCCCAGACCTCACCAAGTTTTCACACATGCGATCCGAGAGCGCAAGCAGGTTCTCGGTGCTCGGAGGAGGGGTGTCGCCTACGAAACAGACGCCGCGCGCAAACGGTCTGGTGCCGGATAATAGAACAACGACCGGGAAGAAGAGAGACTTCGACTCGGGCAATACCTCAAACCTGCTAGACTTTACGGATTCACTACGATATGGGGGCTACGGAGCACCACAAACGTCGCCCACACGCCGCACTCAGTTCGCATCGCCGAGGCCTGGTAGTACTGACCCTGCCACCACAACACCCCAACGCCCGGGTAGCAACCTCTCTAACCTCCTCGACTTCGACATCCCACCCATGCCGACACCACGCAGCGTCCCGACCATCACGCCCCGCGAACTCGAAACCCTGAAATCTGGCTTCCTTTCCGAGATCAGCAGCCTCAAGGCCTCGCTGAGCGGTAAGGAAGCAGAAGTCACGTCGCTAAAAACAGCTGTGAGCGACGCCGAGAAGCGGGTTGGCGAGTGCATGGAGCGGCTTCACGAAGTGGAGAGCATGCACGAGTCACTAGAGGCCGAGAAAAATAACTGGGAGCGGCGGGGACGGGAAATGGAGGTTGTGCTGCGGCAGGTCAAGGAGGAGATTGTGCTCGGCCAGCGCGAGAGGGAGGAGCTCGAGTTCAAGCTGGACGAGGCCGAGAAGCGTCGGGAGGCGGCTGAGATGATGGCCCAGGATGCCGAGAGCAAGATGGCTGGTATGCGTGCTGGTAAGGCCAGCGCGGAGGCTGCTGCTCACGAGTCGCCTGACAAGGCGAGGGGACAGCCATCATCCAACAAGGAGGTGGAGATGGCGGTGGAACGCGTGGCTCGCGAGCTTCATGCGCTGTACAAGAGCAAGCACGAAACCAAGGTGGCGGCGCTCAAGAAGAGCTACGAGAGTCGCTGGGAGAAGAAGGTGCGCGACCTGCAGGCGCAGGTGGATGAGCTTAGCCGGGAGAACGAGGAGCTGCGAAAACAGAGAGACCAAGATAAAACGGCGTTGGCGACTCTTAACCCGGCGCGGCTTACAGAGCTGGAGGAGGAGCGCAAGGCCGACCGGGCGCGGAATGCGGTGCAGATCAGGGAGTTCGAGGCCGAGGTGGAGAAGCTCGTGGCGATTCTCCAGACAGTCAAGGACGACAATGATGAACTCAGGGCACTCTTGGAGCAGGAAAGAATCGAAAAGGGAGAGCTGGTTCGCCTGGCCGAGGAGATGATGAGCATGCAACAAGAGCCGCCGACGCCCGCGCCCGCGCCCGCGCCTGCGCCTACCCACCTGTCGATTTCCAATAGTAGGGGACTTTCCGACCGTAGGGGAAGCGATGTCAGCGCCACTAGTAACGGCGACAGCGGTCATCATGCGCCGCAGCCAGCGAGCATGACCTCCAAGATTGGAGCGAAGCCAAGACTGGGTCTCGGCGGTGGGCCGGGAGCCGTACGCGCGCCGACAAAGACACAGTCAACATCCGGAATCGCTCCTCCGTCGGGTATGGAGGGGGCCTTCCGGGCCGGTGGTGTCGGACGCCCGACTAGCATGAGGGCGCCAGGTGGCAGTGGTCTCGGGCTGAAGGCCTCGGCGGGGAGCAGAATCGGGCTTGGTGGCGGCTTGGGTCACGGAAGGGCTCAGAGCGCTACGGCATCGGGGCCGAATGGCGTGAGTGGATTGCCGCGTCCGGGGTCGGGAATGGGATTGAGAGGTAGCGGGACCTTGGGTGGTGGTGCTGGTTTCGGCGGTGGTACGGGGGGCTATAGGGGACACTGAGGAGGTGTGACCAAGCCTACTATAGGTACAAACCAAGCTAAACCTGGTTGCCCTCTTGTTATGAAGGTTTTGAAGCAGCAAGATAAAGGAGGCGGGGAGGGCAGCAACGGCGACACAACCAAAACGACAGCGAAACGAACTGATGCGAAATGAATGTGTTCAGATTACCTTTTGACTTTTCTACCTTATATCCACATACACCTTGTTCTGTCTTTTGTCTGGCTAGGTCAAGGGCGAGACTTGTCCTTAGGATCAGTACGACAACAGAGACGGAGTAATACAATCATGCTTTTTTCTCTACCGTCCTTGCGTCTCTTCTACATATATAGGATCGGTGCCATAGATACATACCCTTTGCTTCAGCGATGTTACTCGTTTATCTTCTTTCGTCAAATAACGTTTGACGCTCCACTGTCATATCTATGCCTTTAAAACCGTGGCGACTTAGCTAGAGGTATATACGTCAACTGCCATGTTCGCGGTGTTGGTCGTCTCTCTGACTGTCAGCATGGGTGCTTTGCCAGGTCGATCAAAACAGATCTACAGATAGAGTTGAATCTCGACCCAGTCATCGTGTCAGCCAATATACTGCCTTCGACGGAAACTTGTTTATCAATCACAGTTTCTTTCTACTATTTGCAAACATAGTCCCGAGAAAGAGAAACAAGAAGGGATGAAAAGTCATTTAGCTGATAATCTACCCCCCCCTTCCATTTTCCCACCCTTTTAACCCCCTTTACCAAGTAAACAAACAAACAAACAAAGCCTTTCAAACCATTACCGCACATTCGACCCAACCTCAAATAGCCAACCTCTCATGCTTAAACCGCCTCTTCCCCTCCCCCTCTCCATAAACCGCACTGACATGTCCCTGGCCCCTGATCTTATACTTATAAATCATTAACCCCTCCAACCCGACAGGACCGCGCGAGTGGATCTTGTTAGTGCTGATACCGACCTCGGTGCCAAAGCCGTAGCGCATGCCGTCAGCAAACCGGGTCGACGCGTTCCAGTACGCGCCTGAGGCGTCCACGGCCGACATGAAGCGCTCGGCTTCGGCCTGGTCGGAAGTCAGAATCGCCTCGGTGTGGTGCGAGCCGTGGGTGTTGATGTGGGCGATGGCTGCAGACAAATCGGGGACGGTCTTGACTGCGAGGGTGAGGGAGAGGAATTCGGTGTTGTAGTCCTCTGGGACGGAGTCCTTGACGGTGGTAATTTCGGGGGAGGAGGAGGAAAAGGCGGCCTTGGAGGCGGCGTCGCAGCGTAGCTCGACGCCCTTGCCGGTTAGGGCGGAGGCGACGGCGGGGAAGACGGTGGTGAGAGCGGATTCCTGGACAAGGAGGGTCTCGACGCTGTTGCAGGCGGCCGGGTAGCTGGTCTTGGCGTCGACGACGACGTCGGCGGCCAGCTTGGGGTCGGCAGAGGCGGCCAGGTAGATGGAGCAGAGGCCGTCGGCGTGGCCGAGGACGGGGATCTTGGTGTTGTCCTTGATGTACCGGACCAGCTCGTTGGAGCCGCGGGGGATGACGAGGTCGATGTCGCGGTCGAGGGCGAGCAACTGGGGGATGGACTCGCGCGTGGTGACGAGCTGGATGGCATCGTTGGGCACGCTGGTCTGGGAGAGGGCTTGGGAGATGACGGTGCTGATGGCCACGAACGACTCGGTCGACTCCTTGCCGCCCTTGAGGATGGCCGCGTTGCCGGACTTGACGGCCAGCGCCGCGATGTTGGCGATCACCTCCGGGCGAGCCTCGAAGATGATGAGCAGCACGCCGATCGGGCAGGTCACGCGCTCCAGCTCCAGGCCGTCGTCCAGCTTGGTCCGCAGCGTGACGCGGCCGACGGGATCCTCGAGATCGCGCACGTCCAGGATGCCCTTGAGCATGTCCTCCCACTTGCCCGTCTTGCCTAGGTCGAGCCGGGACACCAGGCTGGCGCTCAGCTTGCCGTCGGCGGCGGCTTGGCGGGCMAGCTCAAGGTCGCGGGCGTTGGCGGCCA
>RANZ01000314.1:0-39977 GCA_009805285.1 Neurospora terricola FGSC 1889 | reverse complement strand
GNNGGTGGGGGGGGGGGGGGGGGGGGGGGGGGGGGGGGGGGGAGTGTGTGTGCGCGCGCGGAAAACTGGAAACCATGTGCTCACCATCCTCATCAATATCCTCCTCAGCAACCTGCTGCTTCTTGGAGCTGAGGCTGTTCAGGATGCTCGAGAAGAAGCTCTCATCCTCGTCGGCGTGGTTGGCCGCGTGGTTGGCCGCGCCGCGGAAGTCATCATCCTTCTCGAAGGCATAGCCGCCGCCAGCAGGGTAGGCACCGCCGTGTGCGACTGTGTGAAAAATGCGCGTGTTAGAAGGCGCATGGTTCCGATCATATGGAGTTGAAACATTTTGGGTAGGTCTTGGACTCTTGGGTAGGTATGTACGTACAGTCACCGCCGCCAGACGGGAATTGTCCGCCAGCGTACTGCTGCTGCTGTTGATGTCCGCCCGTGTATTGTTGGCCTGAGAACTGCCCGCCTGTTGATAGAGGAAGCGCAAGTTAGCATCATGTCGTCGCGCGTAGGGCAAGTCCAAAGGATGGAGGAGAAGGACGGCGGTAAACGAAGCTGGACTGCTGGAGAACTTACCCTGGCTCTGCTGCTTCTTGTCGTCATCATCATCACCAATGACCTTGTCGACGACCTTGCCGATGAATCTGTCCATTGTGTCTGATTTTGGTGTATGTCTTGCCTGGTTCACGATATGTTGATGCAGAAGTGTATGGTGTGTGTGCCTGACAGGAAATGCAAGACAAGATGTCGGGTAGACGTTGGGAAAAGGTGGAGAAGGGACGGAGCTGAAGAAAGAAGGGGACCTGTTTTCCTGGCTGCAAGAAGGCTAGTACATAAGCTCAACGGTACCTAACAGCTTTGCACAGGGTACAGAGTGCCTGAAAGTCATGAAGCAAGGTAAGGTATCAACGCAAGATGAGATCAATTCCGTCCATGTCAACCCAACTGGACTGTTAAGCGGGCGGTTGTATGTAACACTTCCCGTCATCCCTCAGTCCCTTCTCGTCGCCCTCCTGATCTTGCCTCTCCCCCTCCTTCTCCCCGTCAGCAAATGCAGCACTACATCTAGCTGATTGGCACCCTATGATGGATGGTCTAGATGTGGTACCGGTAGAGCGTCCTTGCCCGCTCATCCGCCCGCCGCCGCGAATCTTCGGACGACAACGAACTCGAAATAATCCTGTTCACACAACACCGGCCCGAAAGGCTAGATGGGTTCGGTTCTTGTCCGGTTACATCCTTGACTTCCCCTGGGCTTTTTACCCCTCGGGCTCTGAGGCTGTAGTATTCAAAAGGTACCTGATGAGCTCTAACACGACTCAAGCATGACGTTTCTGCGGGGTAGCAAGTGTGTGGGCTGCGCCCCTTATCGCGCTTATCGATAGGAGGAGAGCCGTTCGTCCAAGAAGCTGGGCGGTACGAACGCTGATGGTTCGGCTGGGGAGAGTCTGGGCGCTGGGCGCTGGACCCCGTCTTTTGGAAGTTCGACTACCTATCGACCATCCCATGGATCCCTTCTCTCAGGCGCCCGGCGATATCTCGTCGCCTAGGGTTGAAAGCAGGTACCCAACCTCCCCTCAAAATCCGTTCATCAAGAAAACGTCGTTGGGCATGGGTAGGTGTCTTCAGACTTCAAGCAAGCAGGGTGTCCGTTCTGCTTCCTTGAAACCCTTCATACATGTTGCATCTTTTTTTCGTCCCGGCCGCCAGCCTTTCCGTTTGGCTCAGGTCGTCCGTCCCATCCCATCCCCATCCCACCCCCTTTTGCCCATTTGATGACTCTAACACAGAAGTCAAGCCACCGTGATACGGGTGACGCTGGAACGGTATCTCTCGTGGAACAYCAACGGGCATCAACCCGTTGAATCAAACTCCATTTGGCGGTTTGCATCCCCTTCCCACGCGAACAGAGAAGAGTGCCAGAGTGCCAGTCGCAGGGTTCGATGAAGTCTGGGTAAAGGCGTTCTGTGGATCTCGGACGTATCCTCGTTGGATTCCTTGCCCGTCTCTGCCCGTCTGTTCCGTCTGCACACTCTCGAGCTTACCGTCCGTCGTGTGCTTCAGTTTTTAAACCTGCTCCTCCGTCAAGTCAGCTTAATGCTGGGAACTTGAAGTTCCTCCTAGGATCATGATCTTTCTCGTGATCTCCGTTATCCCTGTTGGTAAAGTCCCATCATCTGGCCATCGAGGAATTTCCTCCAAGTCAGACGTCAAATGCAGCATAGCCGCCAAGGGGCCCAAGAGAACCCAGGCGGCCGAGTTGCTGAACAACAGCGCTCGAAAGACCGGCGCAATCATTCACCATCACTGTAACATTATACCGTTGGCATTGCCATTAGCAGCCATTGTGATAACCAAAAAGCCTAGTACCAGCAGGTGGCGGTAGCTCATCATCATTCAAATGCACGCGTTAACATGGTGGTATAGTAACCCCTTTCTCTCGTGTGCGCCCTTCTGTTCATCGCTTGGTAAAACTCACGCGCCGGCGAGGGCGGCGTAACAATTCCTCTCCTACCCAAGCCAAACCGGTTCCCGTTCCCAGTCATGTCCATCCAAAAAAAAAAAAAAAAAAAAAAAAAAAATTTGTCTCGTAACGATGCCGGGTGTTTTTTTCCCCGTCTCATCGTACCATGCACCACCGGCTCTCCTAGGCACGTTCCCGGGACGGCCCACAAAGCTAAGCTGCGCATATCAAGACCTGCTCCGCGAACCAGGCAGCACGGAATCGGTGCCGTCCTGTTTCCTTGGTCCGTCCTTTCCTCATGCACCCGCGCTCGGCGCCCTTTTCCTTATCTAGCCTCCCCTCCATCAACCCACAGCAAGGAATGTCCGATAAGTGTCTACCCCCGCTTCGTAGTTTCTCTTCGTTCTTCTATAAACTGGTCATTTTTCTTTTTCTCAATCTGAAGGCAAATGCGCCGACCGTTTGTGTTGCGGATCTTGATAAATGTCGAGATTATGTTGAGAGCAGTCGAATTTGGTTGCGTATATATAGCCGCTGGAATTCGTGGTTCATTGCGCTTCTTCATCTTTTATCCCATATTATCACCCATGGGTGTATGGTTGTCGTTGTGACCGCCCATACCTCCGCCGTTGTTGTTATTGTTGGCGTTCTTCTTCTTCTCTTTCTTTGCCCAGCGAAGACCGCAGGCATTACAGAGTGTCTTGGGTCCACTGGGGCCTTTTCGCCATTCGGGGGAATCGAGCGTACCTGTTTCAGCATCCTTGTCAGCAACTGAAGTCTTGAAGAAGCTATTTTGGGAGAGAGGGGCGGGGGGTAGGGGAGGGGATAGGGGATAATTACCGCAGTCGGTGCACACGTATTCCTCTGCAACCTTGATCTTCTTCTTCTTCTCTCCCGTCCGGGGATCTCGGTCTAGTGGAATCGCAATTCCCGCATCACCCTTAATGAGCGTCGGGCTGGCGTTGCCCGTTGTGATACCATGACTTCTTTCACCCTCCTGGTACTTCAGCCCTGTAAGCATTTCAATCGTGTCTGCGTGATTGCCCTCATATCGTAACATCTTTTCGCGTATAGAATCGGGCCGGCTTCCGGCAATGCCCTCCAGGTTCTCCCGCGTCAGCGCAATGTTGAGCGACGACGCTGGCTGGCTGGGTGGCGGCATCATAACGTCAGCTTGGGCGTTCATGGGAATGTAGAAAGGCGTCATTCCCAGCTGGGTCGTGGTATCGTCGGACGGCGTAACATCAGATCGTCCCTCCTGGCTCATCCACCATGTCCTCTGCGACTCTTCTTGCTCCTCCTGCTCCTCTCTGCGCAGCTCGGCAATCCTGCGCTTTAGTCTCTCATTCTCGATCTTATGCTCCAGGAAGGAATCCAACAGACCCGCGTTCTTGGTCGGGTAGGGCCGAGCCATCATGAAAACGGCCTGGCAGAAGGGCGACTGGTTCTGCGGATTGGGTGCAAACTTGGCGGCGGCGATGTG
This sequence comes from Neurospora terricola FGSC 1889, assembly GCA_009805285.1. Taxonomy (NCBI): domain Eukaryota; kingdom Fungi; phylum Ascomycota; class Sordariomycetes; order Sordariales; family Sordariaceae; genus Neurospora; species Neurospora terricola. Next base: position 36,039 of record RANZ01000314.1, on the reverse strand, counting down.
CGCATGACCAACAGTCTCAAAAATGGTCCAGTTTCCATCCTTTTTCCGGAACCGGTAGAATAGTCGCAATTGGGATCCCGTCGCAATGGCTTCATTCATCTCCGCGGTGAAGACCCCGACGTCATCAGGGTGGATCAAGTCCCTGAGGAACAAGTCAATGATTTCGGGCGGCTTATAGCCGGTCAGGGGCTCTACGCTGGGCGAGACATGCTTTATCCGCCCGTTGGCATCCAGAATGTGTTCCCAGTCCTGGAGCTCTTCGACAACCTTGGCGGGCCAATTGCGGCGCTTAGTGAATTCGGTCAGGGTGCTTCCGCCGCCCGACGAAGGGCCGGCCGAAGGTCCGGAGGTGGTGGTGGTAGGCGTGGCGATCATCGGTCCGGCGCTGGGCATGCTGGTCACAATAACGTCGTCGGGGGAAAATAGCTGGTCGGGGGCCCCGTGATCGCCGCGCACCCCAACGTGACTTGGCCCTGCAGGTAACGCAGGGAGGGGTGGCTGGACCGAGACCGGGGTGAAGGGGGTTGACATGGAATCGCCGACATCGAGACTCGTCGACATTCCGTCAAACCCAGAAAACACCGAAGTGTCCAGAAGCTGTGGGTCGGAAGTCATCTGCAGCTTGAAGGCCGATCAATCGGCCAATCGTTAGCTTGCTTGTCATTTTCGTCCAGCATAAAAGCATTAAAAAAATCAGACGGAAAAGAAAATGCTGCTTGCTGCTGCTGCTGCGCACCTGCGAGGCTGACATGCCGTTTCCCATGCCAGTTCCCATGCCGGCTCCCATGCCGGCTCCCATACCGGATCCCATACCGGATCCCATCCCCATGGCTCCAAAGCCATACATGCTGGATCCGGGTGGAGGCTGTCCGTGAGACATTGTTCTGGTGGTTGTAGTACTGTAGGTAGTAGTGGTGAGGCGGCGAGATGGCGGCAATCTGACAATTGCAGGTGTAGACGGCGGCGGCGCATCGAAGAAAACCTTCGTTTTCTTTTTTGCGAAGAGAGAGAAGGGGGGGGTGGGAAGTATTGGCAGCTGCTGCTGTTCAATGTTGCCGCTGCTGCTCGTGCTGCTGCTGCTTCCTGGTGGTTCCTGACTTTTCGGCGGTGGAGGAGCTGAAGAAGGAGCCCGCTTTGAATGGGCTACTAACAGCAACACAAGCGCGCAATTCGTTGACGTTCGTTACGTTAGTCCCCCATGCGATATTGCTGTATTTGTTTTCTGCATCTGACTGCCGCCGTTTCGAAAGATGGAGTACGGGGCGATATTCCAGTCGCGTTGCTTTTGATGGCGGCGGCGTTGTGCTGTGGACTTGTGTGGTCGGTGCTTTTGGTGGACTGGATTCAGGCCGAAATGCAGCAGATAGTAAAGGTGAAGTGCTGCGAGATCAAGTCGTCGTCTGTGTACGTCCAGAAACCGCGGGGCAGCAGCGACAAAAGAAGGCAAAGGGTGTTGTCGATCAGAGAAATGAAGAAGCCCGGTAAGGATGGTAGCGGGGGGTGGGCGTGTGATGACCTGGGACCTGGGGGGGATGGCGCCCTTAACGAGAAGGATGGGATTTCTGGGATGGCAGATGGGAATCTTGAACTGAGCCCCCCAAAAGTCCCCACTTTCAGACTCAAGGGAAAGTATGATTGCCTTGCTGGTGCCGTGCTGGCGGTGGTGGTGGAGGGTCGTGCAGTGGCTCTGGGTCGAGGGGTCGTGGTAACAGCAGGAAACTTGGTTGTTACCAAGTTATTACCGCCAATCTGCTCTGCCGTGCCGTGTCGTAGTAGGCCGTGGCTTGAGGTTGTCTCAATGCGTGCGCAGTGAGGAGCTGGGAGGTAGATATTGAAGAAAGAAGCGGTGGCATTGGACGGCAAGGGCCTAACAGACAACCAAGATATTGTCACGTCTGTCTTCTTTTAGTTCGCCTGCTGTCAGTCTTGATAGGCCTTTTGCTCGAACAGGTATAGGGCCGGGACCATCTGACAGAAGCAAAGACTAACAAGGGGTTCAACCTATCTGTTACTGAGTTGATGCGGGTCGCAACCGATCGCAGGCTTGCCAACGTGGTCACTTGGGTTTCTTGGAACCGTTCAGTAACAGACATTGGTGGGATTACCGGTTTCACCTGCATCCCCGTGTTAGGCTTTGCTAGTCCGGATCTTTGCGCGGGTTGAGTAAAACCACATCGAGTGAACAAAAGCGGTATGGCACCATGCGGCCTATTTCCACTAGTTACGTTGTAGACGTCGTAGTYGAGATGGATGAACTCGGACCAGAGGTGGGAGGGAGATATGCAACTCGAACCGAGCCAAGTACATACGCACACACACACAACAACAGCCTTTGTTGGTTCCTGGGCAGCTGCTGGATGGGAAGGGGGGGGGGGGGGGGGGGGGGGGGGGGGGGGGGGGGGGGGGGGGGGGGGGGGGGGGGGGGGGGACGGGAAATGCGGAAGATACAGGACCCCAAGTCGGCTCAAGGTACCGCGACCAAGAAAATATCAGGGACTTTTTCGAAATCAGAAAGCTATTCAAGGAACCGGGAACGGTACCGTTGGTCGTCACTCGTCACTCGTCCCTCGGCCACTTCAGATGGCCGTCTGCTCCCTGTAAAAAACGTAAAACCGTCGGGTACGTATTGGTATCCCGAGTCGGAGGCAGCGCAGGTGGAGGGCCCACGTTGTGAGGTACCTTTTCCAGCGGTTGATCAGCATCATGGCGTTCCACTTTACCTCTTTGACATATGGATCAAATGGGGAGCACAGCTTGATTTACAAGTCCTCGCAAGGACACGAGTAATGGAAGAAGGGGTTGCGGCGTTCTTTGTGATACCTACCTCGGCTTCCGTCAGCGAGATCCAAGAACCAGTACGCACGCAGCCTCTGGTTCAAGTCTGGCACTCTGGGCCGTCTGGGTACAGGTACATACCTTCGGTTACTTACTCTACTATAAATTACCTCCTTGATTTGTTCCATGTTCCAGTCTCTCTTTTTTCTGCGCGCCTACCTCATAATCTCAGAGCACATAGTATCATAGTATTCGATGGCCTCTGCTGGTCGCGTCTCTTCAAATCTGCTCAAAAACAGATGGCCCCCCACTGCGCGGCCCCTCGGCCTCAAGACCCCTTTCTCTGGGCTGGGCTTCCCTGCCACTTCGGGCTTGTCGCCGGTCACCGTGATTGGTAAACATTCGACCATCGCTTATCGTGGGTGGGAAACGCGCCCAAAACACAGCACTGGAATCGACAGACGCGCGCGCACGCTCGGGAATGCCTCGTGGTTGTCCGGAGATGCCATCGTCTGGTTGGGGACTCTGTCGGGGACCGGCGACACCTGGAAATCGCTGCCAAAATGGGAATCGATTATTACGCTTAGAGACCCACCTGATGTGTCTAATGCCGTGTAAGTGGATTTTTTTACTAACTTGTCTAATGTCGGACCAAATGATCCGGACTACCCTTCGCTTGGCTTGCCTTTTTGACCCTCTCACTGGATAAATAAATAAAAAAAATGCGCGGTCGGTGGAGCTGCAGAGCGGATGCTCCAGATAAAGCTTGGGCCATTCTCTCCACTTGCACGCGCATTGTTAAGGCTTGGCAGTCTTGGCTTCATCTGCAGATCCCGTGAGTACGTGCAGTTCGCGCTACTGCTGCCTGGTCCCATGCTCCATCAGACGCCGCAAACCCGCGACTGTAACGCGTCCAACATCGACGAGTGTGCGACTTCATCCCTACTACTATCGTCGAAGGGACCTCACAAACCTCACCGGAAGGACGTCCATCAAAAAGGCGAAGCACGCCGCATGAGCCCCCTCACACTGGCCCCGATTTTAGACCGAATTCCTCGAGGTTGCCCAACATGTCCAAGATCGAGAAAATGTCCATCTTGGGCGTGCGCTCCTTTGGGCCACGCCACCCAGAGGCCATCGCCTTCAACACTCCACTAACCCTCATCGTCGGTTACAATGGCTCGGGCAAGACCACCATCATCGAATGTCTTAAATACGCCACTACTGGCGAGCTTCCGCCCAACAGCAAGGGCGGGGCTTTCATCCACGATCCTAACGTGAGTGCCACTGTCGACTGTCCCTGTTTCTGGGAAGACGTCGGCTAAGATGTTACATTGCAGCTCGTTGGAGAGAAAGATGTACAGGCGCAGATCAAGCTCTCCTTCCGCTCCACTGTTGGTGAATCCTTCGTTGTAACCCGAAACGTGCAGCTGGTCGTCAAGAAGGCCACGAGAGTTCAAAAGGCCCTCGAAGGAAGTCTCCTATTACGATCCAATGGCGATCGCCAAGTAATATCTACCAGAGTAATGGAACTCGACAAGCTCGTTCCCGAGAAGCTGGGCGTCTCGCCAGCTGTCCTAGACGCGGTTATCTTTTGCCATCAGGATGAGTCCCTCTGGCCCATGAGTGCGCCGGCTGACCTGAAAAAGAGGTTTGACGAAATCTTCGAGGCCCAAAAGTACGCCAAAGTCATCGAAAACCTCAAGATGCTTCGAAAGACCAAGGGCGAAGAGCTTCGAATACTCAAGGTGCAAGAGGCCCAAGATAAGGAGAACAAGGAGAGGGCGGACAAGGTCGACAGGGAGCTGAATAAGCTCACTCGTGAGATTCAAGAGGCTCGCGACAAGTGCAACGAGCTGCTAGATCAAATCGAGGACGAGGATGTTCGAATCAAGCAAAAATGGGAGCAGGCCAACAGTTTCCTCAGGATCGTCAACGAGCTGCAGACCAAGCAGGAGAAACTCGAGTACAAGAAAGATGCCATCGCAGAGTTGCGGGAACGTATCGAGGAGAGCACCGAGTCTGACGAATATCTTCGAGACGCTCTTAACCAGTACGAACAGACGGTTGAGCGAATGAATAGCGACCGAGATCAGAAGGTGGCCCGATTCGGCACCCTGCAGRCCGAGCTCAAGACCGCCCGARCCAAGCATACCGCTAAGGCTGAGGAGCAGGGAAAACATCAGTCTGACAAGGACAAATATGACCGCCAACTCGTTTCGCAACGTCAGATGATCCAAGAAGCAGCTGAAAAGCACGAGATACGTGGCTACAACGGTGACTTGGATGACCAGGAGATCAATGCATTTTACGAACGCATCCAGAAAATGCTGCAAGACACGAAACGGGATCTGGAACGTCTTCAGCGCGACAACGCTGCCGAACTGGACGCAAAATCCGCCATCATCACGGAACTAGAGAGTCGCAAGGCGTCCCGCATTCGAGACCGGAAGACCTCATCCCAACGAGTCGCAACACTTCAAAGAGATGTTACCAAACTTCAAGGGGAACTGAACAACCTCGATGTTGACGAAGGCGCTGAGGCAGTACTACGGACCGAAATGGAGGGATTAGAATCCAAAATCAAGGCAGCCAAGGCTGACAACAAAGTGGCAGAACTTGATTCACAGATCACGGAGCTGAACTACGAGGTCTTGACTCTAGAAGCTCAAGGTGCCAAGCTAAGTCGGGAATTGGTCGAATGCACCAATCTAGCATCCGAACGTGCACAACTTGAACTTCGTAAGAAGCAGCTTATGGAACGGAAGCGAGAACTAGACATTCTGAAGAACACGTTCAATCAGCAGTTGACCGATGTTGTCGGAAGGGACTGGACACCGGAAACCATCGAGTCAGACTTTCAGAAAGCCCTCCGACGGCTGAGTGACCGACTCTCTGAGCTTAGAAAGGCGAAGGACTCAACGCAGCAAGAACTGAAGCAGGTTGAGTACAAGCTTACCACTGCTCGTGAGAAGCAGACCAAGTCCGTAAAAGAAAGGGATAACTGCAAGAAAGACGTTCTCGAAGCTCTCAACAAGGTGCCACGTCCTGATGATATGCCGGCGACGGTGTCGGTAGACGATTACACAGAGACAGTTGAGTGGACCGAGAAAGAGTTGAAGTACATCGACGGGGATCTGGAACTGGCTGGCGCATGGACGAAGTATTTCACAAGAGCGAAGGATAAAGCAGAGAAAAAGCATAAATGCATGCTCTGTGAGCGTTCTGTGGATGGCGACAAGGAAGCCAAGGCAAAATTGATGAAAAATATCGAGGAGAAACTTAATCTCCAAAACAAAGACAAGCTGCTTAAGGACCAAGCCGAGACCAGCCGAGATCTTGGGACGCTGAGAAGTGTGCGGGCGAAGTACGAGACATATGGACGGTTGTGTAAGGAGCTGCCGTCCATGGCCGAAGAAATCACTTCCCTAACGTCTCAGAAGGAAAAGCTGGTTCGACTGCTTGAGGACCAGGATGGCACCTTCAAAGTTGCCGAAGAGAAGCGGAATGCGGCGGATGTGCTGAGCAAGAGCGTACTGAAAATCGCACAGGCCGTCAAGGATATTGCGGATTCTGAGAGACACATCGAGAGATCCCAGCAGAATTCGAGCATTCAAGTGCGCAGTGCTGACGAGATCAACGATGACCAAACAGCCTGTGCAGAGCAGTTGAGAGTTGCCCAAGCCAAGCTAACCAAGTTAACCGCCGAACGGCAACGGTTGAAGGACCTGGCCGCTCGGCTCGAGGTTGAGAAATTGGAGTTGAAGCACAAAATTACTGAGGCCGTCCAGAAACTAGAGCACAAGAAGCGTCTCCAGGACACGATTAAGAATCACAAGGAGGAGCAGAGCGAACTTCGCAAGAACATGCAAGACATTGACAAGGAGGTCGAGGGCATTGACCCAGAAATTGCCAGCGCAAGGGCAGCGCTCGAGGAATCTCGGAAGCAGGGCCGAGCCAGAGAGCAGAGGATCGCAGAGGAACGTGATGGGATCGCCACTACGGTGAGCGAGCTCAAGATGATCAACCGCGAAATCCAGGATTATCTCGACCGAGGAGGCCCTGCCAACCTCGCCTCCAACCAACGGGCCATTGCCAGCTTGGAGAGCACCATCGCAACCCTCGAAAGAGACATAAAAGACCTCACCATCCAGATCAACAAGCTGAACAAGGAGATCGACAACAGCGACGCCAAGCGGCGCAACATCGCCGACAACCTCACATACCGCAAGAACCTCCGCGAGCGCGATGCTCTCGAGGAAGAAATCGAAGAGCTCGAGTCCCGCAACGCACAAGAGGACTACGACCGTCTCGTCAAGGAAGCGCACTACCTCGAATTGCGCCGCGGCAAACTCAACGCCGACCGCGAGCGGCTCATGGGCTCCATGTCGACCAAGGACGAGCAGTTCGCCCGACTCAACGAGGAGTACGAGATCGAGCTCAAGGGCGCGCGGGCCCGGTACAAGGAGAGCCACATCAAAGTCGAGACAACAAAAGCGGCCATCGAGGATCTCGCGCGCGGCACCATGGCGCTCGACCACGCCATCATACAGTACCACTCGCTCAAGATGGAGGAGATCAACCGGACCATCGGCGAGCTGTGGCAGAGCACGTACCAAGGGACCGACATCGACACGATCCAGATCCGGTCCGACATGGAGTCGACGGCTTCGGGGGCCGCCAACACGCGCCGCATTTATAATTATCGCGTGTCCATGATCAAAGGCGACACGGAGATGGACATGCGCGGGCGCTGCAGCGCGGGACAAAAGGTGCTGGCCTGCATCATCATTCGTCTTGCCCTGGCCGAGTCGTTTGGTGTTAATTGTGGTTTGATTGCGCTCGATGAGCCGACGACGAACCTGGATAGTGACAATATCCGCAGTCTGGCGGAGAGTCTGCATGCTATCATCAAGGCGAGACGGTCGCAGAATAATCTGCAGCTGATCGTGATCACGCACGACGAGGAGTTCTTGAAGCATATGCAGTGTAGCGATTTCTGTGATGACTTCTTTAGGGTGAAGAGGGATGAGAATCAGAATAGTGTCATTTCGAGGGAGAGCATTACGAGGATTTCGGAGTGAGGGAGGTCGATGGTGGGAATGTGTGGGTTTTGATATGGATGTTATTTTCAGGGGCTAGGCTGTACAAGTGGGCGAAGCTAGAATGTGGGATCTGAATTCTTGTTCACTGATAAGGTGCCTTTCTCTCGGACTGCTTATTCTATGTTGTGGGTTCCATTGTCTATGTTTGATTCATGACCAGTTGGTCAATTCCATTGATCAGCATGAGTTACGTACTGGCCACAGATGGTCTTAAAAGATGTTTCATCATAACAGGGATACCGTTAACACACTCAATAGCTCAGTGTGTTCTGTTCTGTAGTCCATATCTGATATCTGACAAAGCCCGTGCCGCTGATACAGGTACCTAAACTATCAAATCCAAGTTAAGTAGACATGTCGCTTGTTTCGTTTCATCCAACCGAACTTCTCCCCTTCCCTTCCTAATAACTTTTGACTCCTATCCACTAACTTCGTCGTCTACGACTTCCGAAAAGATATGTCCCTTTGTTGAGGGGACCCAACTGAGTCAACGTTCTCTCATACTAGGAAGACTTTGGTTGCTCTTCTCCGGCTTCCGCTTGCTGTTGATTTGACGGCTCCCCTCCTTCCGTTTGTTTCTCCTCTCCTGCTGCTGCTGCCGCTGCTGTTGTCTCTGAACCAGGAGCCGATCGGTCCACTAACACCATGTCCTCATCTTCACTCGCGTCCTTCTGCACCGGCACCTCCTCCTCTTTTGCCACTTCCGAATTCTCGGGTTTTGTGACTTCTGTCGTCGAGCTGCTAGCCTCCGTCGTGTTGGTGTCGGCCTTATCCTCTGTTCGCTGCCTCTTCTGCGTACTACCGAGCTCAGACTCGTCGTCCTCCGCCTCCCGCTTGGGGCTCTGAGGGACCAAGTTTTCCGCATCGGTGTCCCTCTTGGAGTCGGCGGCTGTCGTTGCATCTGCTTGCAAACTGCTGCTAGCTGCTGCTGCTGGTGGTGACTGTAACCTCCTACCCACGGCAGCCTCGACGTCAAGCGCGCTCATGTCCACCTCGCCCGTATGTGACATGGCGATGCTGCTCCTCGCGCTCTGGGGCCCGGTATCCTCCGGGCCAATCTCCTGCGGACCGCGAGCGTGGGGGACCTCCTCCTCCTGTTCGTCTTCGTGGTCTGAGTTCTCACCCATCACAATGTCTTCGTCCGGTGAAGCTGTAGTAGTAGTAGCTGAAGCACCTTCGCCAGGGGCGGCAGCGCTGAGGGGTGTAGTCTGAGCAGCCGTGTAGCCCTGGGCCGTGTTGTTGTTGTTGTTGTTCCCGGCAACCTGGCTAACGGGCACAACGCCCGCGCGCTGTTCCTGCCTGAGCAGTTCTCCTTGTGTGACGCCTCGCTGTAGTTGCTGCGAGAGAGCAAGCAGACCGCCGCCCGCTCCGGTAGAAGGGATCCCGTTGACCGAGATCGACACCGTCTCTATGCTTCCCATGCCGTTGGGGCCCTCAATCATCTCGGTGCTCTCCTTACGAACCTGCGGACTGACGGAGCCCTGGGCGAAGGTGATGTGGCTGTGCTGCTGCGCGAGAGCTCGCTGTTGCTGTTCCTGCTGGGTGTTGGGGTCCGACGCCCCGCTGGCTGATAAAGGTGATGAGCTGCCGGCGTCACTAATGCTTCCGTCGTCGTCACCGCCGTCGCCGTTTGCCCTTCGAGTCAACCACGGGATGGGGGTGAGCAGCGCGCCGCCTAGAGCCTCGTCGGATCCGATATTGTTCGCCGCAGAAAGGCTGGCAGTGCCATGATCCGCAGCGGGACCTCCGTTGGACATGCCGCCCATACCGCTCAGGTCAGCGATCGCGGGCGGTAATGGGTATAGGTTTGCTCCGCTGGTGACGTGGACAACGCGGTCGAGCGCATTCAGGTAGCCTACCACGCTCCTGTACTGGGGGCGCGGCTTGAGGACCAGCTCGGCGAGACGCTGAATCGTATGGGGCGGGTAATCGGGGAAGTTGGCCGTCAGGTGAGATGTAACTCCGTTCAGCATTTCGGCCACGGGGACAGGAAGGACTGGCTGTTGCGCCTGGGGCGCCTCGCTTGTCGCATTGGGGACGGGCGAGGGCGCTTTGGGCGGCGAGGAAGCAACATTGTCGCCGGCAGCTGGGCGTGGCGCTGATGTTGGGGCATCGTTCTCCTTGTTGGTCTCTTGCGAACTGAGCGGCGTATCGATCGGGTCGGACGAGGAGGGAAGCGGGGCGAGGAAGCGCGGGGACGAAGGTCTGGCGGGCGGTTGGGGCGAAGGAATGTCGGGGATCGGGAATTCAGTGTGGGCGATCTAGAGGTGGGGGAACGGGTTATGTTAGCTACCTTAGTTGCCGTCGATGAGGGGGACAATGAAAGTTGTGGCTTTTACTTGCCTTCTCAATGCGCGAGACTACGACGGGCAACAACCTGGGCCAGCACGAACTGAGATGGAACAAAGCCGTCAGTACAAGTATGTACACGAGATTCAGTCTAGATAACATACTAGTCCATAGACCCATCCTGGGCGACCCTGGCCAGGATGTCATCGGCAACTTCAGCATCCATCTCGGACATGATGTCGTTCTTTGAAGGCGGGCGTGTTTGGTCCGTCGTGGATGAAATGTCAAGGTGACAATTGCCGTTGCCAGGCGACGCGAACTGGAGCTTGGCCGCACCGTGTAAGTGGAATTCTTTAGGTGGATGCTGCAGCGGTACCAATGCAGCGGTTACCAATCGTTGGTCGGGCTACCACAGCCACGACTTCCATCACCTTACGAAACCTCGAGGAAACTCAACATTGGGTTGGAAATTCCTACTTTGTACAATCTCTTATTGCCGAATGATGAGCAAGCATGAGTACGTTCGCATGAGAATAGGAAAGAACGTTAACGAGGACTGCCGTTCGCAGTCTCAGCTTGTCCAGACCGTAAGATTGCCCCATATCAGCATAGGCAATGGTCAACAATGATTTGATGGACGGATGGGTTGAAGTCAAGAATCAGGCATACACCCAATTCACAGACTTGAGTTGGATGTGCGTCCAACATCCTGATAGATCATCCATCACTTGCCCGATTCAACGACCATCATCGACCAAAGCAACATTAACATCAAAAATAGTATCGTAATGGAGCCGCCAACGCAAGGACGGACAGTTAGTCGTAGGGCCGGCACGGGAGAAGGCTGGTTCAATTGCTGCACTCCATCGTCATCGGGCTGCATGAAGGTGGGACACTGTGGCTCAGCAACTCTTCTCAGAGTTAAAAAGGGGAAGGAATTTTGGTGGAGCCTTGTTGACCTTTGTTAGGGGCTCGAATTTCGATGTTACTCTGCTACCTCTAGACAGGGAGAGGCTGGCACGGCTGGGTAGAGTGCTTGGTAGCTTTTTTGGTCAATGTTTACCTCTATGCATTGACTTCACTGTATATGATTCCCATAGGAATATCTCATGCTCAACAATGAGTGTGGCTGTAGACTCTAACTTGGCAGCTTAGTTAGCATTTTGAGATGTTGTCCGGTGGGAAACTTCATCTTGGACAGAATCCTCGCTTAGCGCACTGCTTCGTATCTTGTCACTCAACAATTCTCAAAGAGATACAAAACAGTTTGATTCACAGCTTGCCCACTTTGAGGATTGTGAAACCAAAGGCACATTTAGCATGTATAGAAGCGGCATTGTTTCCCTTTTGCAAGACGGGAAGAGCCAGCCGTGCCAGTGGGCAGATCGGGATTTGACCAATGATTTCCAGGTATCCGATGTTAGCGAGTTCAGCAAGCTTTTCAGCGAGCCCTTAACGAGATTAACCCCGGCTCAGACCGGGCTTGGCAAGGCACTGCCCCGAGCGCAGCTGAGGCATTCTTGGGAATTGTGTTCCTGGTGGTGACCGAGAGGCTGATGTGCATTCAGACTTGTCCAATATGTGGATGCGCCGCGGACGCTAGTGTAAGGAAGGGTTGATCAGATACGCCCTGCCAAACAGTCTTGCACACTGCCGACAAAGAAAGAATGGAAAGAAGCCCCTGTCTCCATCTCCCCCGTGTTGCCCTTGCTGTTCCTTCGTGGTTGCGACGAGAGGTTCTCCTGCTGGGTTTGCTTGGCTTTGGTTCTGCCTGTCTGGCACTGGCACCCACTCCCGCCGTCTGCCACTGTTCCCACCCGACGCATCCACTGAATGCACCCTTGGCCCTGGCGGATGTCCACAAACCCTGTGGGCTGCATGCACTGCGGGCGAAAAGAACAAGACCCCGGATTTCTAGCCTTTGATGGAGCGTTTCCCTACCCTCCTCCAACAGCCGTCCTACGCACGCCAACCATTCCAAACGCAGTACAATAATATCCGCCATCCCACCCTACACCTACACCTACCTAGTCACTCGTTTCTCCATTTCTTTCCTTGTCACGCGGTCCCAACCCATCCACAGACTGTCAACTCGACAACGACAGGAAACATCAGTTCGCGCTCCAGTCGACGGGAGATTAGGTCTGATTTTCACCCGACGCGCCAACCTCAACGTCTCGACTCGACAATCCGCCGGCCCGGCTGATGCCCCCCTTGCCTCCCCCAAGGCCCCCTACCACGTTGGCCTCGCACGTCGCCTGGTTGGGTATAGCTCGGCCTTAAACCACCCCTACGGGAGAATCCGCCCTTTGGAAGAAACCTCAAGCGTGTGTTGGAAACGAACTCCCTGTCACCCTCGAACACAACTCAACTCCTCTTTGTGTTTCAGAACGGCCACGGCCTCCAACCTGCGAAGCACGATTCCCCTGACAAAGTGACGGCAACCTATTCCGTTGTCGACATCTGCGTCTTTTCATTCGCTTACTACATCGTCTCGCCCAGAGCAACACCGGCCGAGGCGCGCCCGCCTGTCGCATCGTCGCCGAGCCTCCGCAAGATTTGTCCCGCGTCGACGACAAAGAGGCCCTTAGATTTGGCCTTCCCCACTGAACCGTTCCCGACGATACACTATCCCTTTTCGAATCCGTCTTGCCGCGAACAACGCACAACAGCATCTGCTCCACGTTCATATTTTATAACCCTCCACGGATTTTTGGTCCACGCCGTCCGGCTCCTGTACGGGGAGTCGTCAGATCCGCCCGTCCTGGCTAGCCGCCTAGAGATCCGCCGGTCCTATTTGGCCGGTTCGCACCCAATCCTCAGTTTCGACGCATCAGACAACGCAGCTCAATTCCGCGATACCTTCATGGCTTCGAACGCCGCTTCACGCCCCAAGAAGGGCGTCTTTGACTTTCTCGAGTCTAGATGGGCAAAGATCTTTTTCGCCATTGTCGCTTTACAGGCCATCATTGGTGTGACGTTCGAATCGTGAGTGGACTTTTGTCCTTTCGGTCATGTCGTGGCTGGACACTAAACAGACAACAGATATATTTTCGGTAAATTCCAGAGTAGCCTTGACAACTACAAGACTGGCGATGACGAAAGCAGAGATGCGCAGTACATGACGATACCGACGTTCTTGGCCCTGTTCATCTTCGGTTTCCTCTATGTCCTGTTTCTCACGTGGGATGCCTTGCGCTGGAAGAACACCATTCAGATCATCGGACTATGCATCGCCAACCTGGCTCTCTTCGTCTATACCATTCTTCAGATCGACCAGATTGACAGGTCGATTAGTAAGCTCCAATTGGCCGGTATTTTTCGGCCTCTTGAAATCCATGAAGCGGTATGGCACGCCTGCGCGCCTTTCCTCTATACCATTCCCCCTGTCATCGGCGTCGCCACTATTGCTATGAGCGTGTGCGCCTGGCAACTTTATCAGGAGTTTGCGTGGGATATCTTGAAGCAGATTGGTGCCGATTATCGTATGAAGAAGCGATTTCTTCACTATCAGGTTCGTACCACATCTTCCCTGCCGTGAAAAGGAATCCCAGTTGTTAACATCCGACTGCCAGATTTTTATCGCATTGCTGAAGTTCGATTTCTTCTTCTTCCTGGGCTTTACAATTCAGTTCCTGGTTGTTGTAACTGGCAAGACAAATATCGAACTCGGCCTTACCGCTGCCGCGATTCCCGTCACCATTGTCATTCTGCTTTGCGCCGCCTTCTTCACGCAGCGCGAAAACCGCGTTGGCATGTGGGCGGTCATCCTGCTCTTCTTTGGTGGTCTTGCCTATTTCTTGTTCAAGCTTGTCCGCATCTACTCGCAAAGTCATGGCTGGCATTACACGCCCGTTAAGCGCTCCCTTACCGCGTTCGCCGTCATGACCATCCTCCTGATTCTCATCACCATCGCCAACGCGTTCATTTGCACGAGCAACTTCGGCAACGGACTTAAGACGCACTTGGTCAAGCCCAAGGGTAGGGACCCGGAAAAGGATGACATGAACTCGTTCCAGATGACGGATCAGAAACCTCAACTGGCGACCCGGATGACGATCGACTGAGTGGTTGAGGCGGAAACAGAATATAAAGAACGAGACGAGCAAGACGCGACAAAGGAAGCATAAAGGTTGGATGTGGACTCTTTGAAGATCTTCTAGGTGCGTTTCTCGCGCGGCGATAGAGTTTCCGTCAGAGCCGGATTATCTGACATGACCATCGCCAATTGACGACATTTACGACCAAATCAAAGGAGGGGAAGATGTGAAGGATCACCATATGGCATGATATGAATGCGCATAGTTGGGGAGGGAGGGAAACAAAGGTCATTTGCGCGCGTTTCCGGAGAGTTGTTGATATCAAGAGGRTTTAGTTTTGTTTTGGCGGATACCTGGGATGGATAACGCACATCCTACCTTTTTTTTTTTTCTATTTAACTTTTTTTTCCTTCGATGTCTCATTCACACGAGCCTAGAATGGTGTGCTTGATCTGTTTGCAAATGCTTCTAGGGAAATGAAGCAGAGGCATTTTACAGTTGCTAACCTTCCATCATATTGAGGGTAAATGGCAACGAGAAAAGGGGCGGTTTACGCCCTTTGCAAATGATTTCTGGGTTACAAATTGCACAAAGTATCTTGTTTAACTCGGTCCTTGCCAAGGGTGATTCCCATGTCATCGAGAGACGATGGCAACGCTTCTATATGCTTAAGATACCTCTACCATCCATTGATGTATGCTACGTTTGCTCCCATGCTCACTGTATACCATCGCATCACCGTTACCCCTTTATCAGCACGCTGGTTTAGCAGATGCTGCTCCTATGTTACCCCCAGCTTTGAGACATAACCTCTGTCACAGCACGTAGGATCATGGGCTGACGCGCCGAAAGGTTCGGACGAAAGTAATACATAAGACATTAAAGATGAAAAAGAAAGAGGAAGCTAGAATACACGTGGGTGGGAAAGGGTTCTTACATGTAGTGACAGATGGGATGAAAGACCAAGATCCCATATGGTAACCAACACGAGGATCTGACAGGTGCTGCTGGCATGTGCCATTCATCACAACCTCCACGCAAACACTGCCAGCACACAACACTTTCGTTGACAAGAGTAGGATAAATAAGGGCCGAATGGATGACGATCACGACCTGAAGATGTTTCCGCTGCGATTCATTGAATCATGTGCTCATTTATGTATTTCTTTAGTTCGCTTTCCCAAACCATCAAATCCAGTAACTGTCAGTCCCCTACTGATCTCATGCTAGCGCTGCCTCATTTGTATCTTGGAAAAGCCAGCGCCGCCGTCCTAAAGACGTAAACAAATCTGTGACGATAGTAATGCGTGTGTGTGTGCGTGTGTGTGTGCATGTCTAAGTAGACCCATCCATCTCGTCAAATAGCGAATACCCCGTTATGCCCCCCTCCGCTGTTCCAAGCTGCGTGTGGAAAAACAAAAACCCCCAAGTTCAAGATGGGTAGACAAAAGATAAAATGACCCCCAAAAAAAGAAATCGCTGCTTGATGAAGTCATCGTTGCATCCTTAGCCTTCCATTCTCATCCCACCGGACCGGCCTATCCAAAATATTCGATGGCCTTCCATTCCCCTCCCACCGGACCGGCGGCCTACCCATAACCATCGTTATGGTAGGGAGGCGTACCGTAGGTACCGTAGGTCCCTGGTAGTAACGCCGCCCCAGGATATCCATCGCGCCACTACTCCTCCACTGCTCCCGAAGAACAGACAAATCGACATAATGGCTCCCCTAAATCATAATACGTCTGGCATCCTTCTCCAACCCCTCGGCCGGGCAGTAAGGACACTTGAAGCGCGTTCCCTTCAGCAGCCTCTGCAGCGTCTCCTTGGCCAGCACGTGTCCGCAGGGTATCATCATCGGCGGGTTTTGTTCGGTGGTCTGCTCCTTGGAGACGGGACAGACGAAGATGGAGTGGTACAGCATGCGTTCTGGGAGAGGGGTCTCAAAGGCTAGCTCGTTTGTTGTTGTCCACTCGGTCCCCTTGGCTCGGGTGGCTTGTTGGTATTTTATCAAAAGCGGGAGCGCTAGCGCGCCTGCTGTTACGGCGATGTATAAGGGGGATTCGGCTGATAGTCCGAGCAGGCTGCAGAACTCGCGCGTGAAGGACGAGGCCACGTCCGCGAAGGCGGTTTCCGTCGAGAAGATGTGCCAGTAGGGCGACTCAGAAAGGTTGCGAGCGTAGATTTGCGCGTTGGCGAGCTGTTGGATCTCGCCGATATAGCGGTTGCCGAACCGCCAGAAGTTTTGTTGAGCGTATAGGAGTGCTCCTGCTGTGCCGTTGAGCTCGTTATCCGGCAGGCCGTTGACGAGGGGACCCTTGAATAGCCAGACGTATTGCAGCCTGCTGAGTTCAAACTCGAGGTTGCTGCCGCGTGCTTCGAGCTCGACGGAGTTGCTTCGGGCCCATTCTATTGCTGATAGCAGGTTCCGGGATTTGATGTCTTGTAGTATGGTGTACATTTGGGAGAATTTCGCTTCGAGTTCGTGGGACTGGAGGGAGGAGAGGTTTTGGAGCTGTCTGAAGCCGGAACCTGTTGCAACGCCTTCGAGGGGGCTCATATACTCGTCATCGTCATCGTCGTCGTCGTCGTCGTCGTCGTCGTCTCTGTCTTCGTCCATTGGCTCGTCGTCGTAGTTGTCGCTCGCGCTCACCTGATCTTGACCCTCGATTACCGCGTTGACATTGTCAAGGGTTGCCGAGTCCCCGGTTTCTTCTATGAAAGTTGAGGCTACCGAGAACTGTCCCTCGCGTAGCAAATGCATGGAGATGGCACGATTTATCAACGGTTCTTGGTCGGCCATGGCGTCATGCTCTGAGGGCAGGTCCTTGAGAGGGAAGTGCTTGTCCAGCATTTTGCCCAGCTTCCTCTGGGTTGCCGTCACGCCTTTGAGATCATCGTTTATCTTTTCAAAAGTCGATTTGATGGGGTTCTGAGTTCTTGTGATGGACATGCTGGCTACGTGTGTTTCCATGCCTGTGTCTCTCTGTCAGCGAATGCCCTCGAGGCATAGTGAGTGACTAGCGATGAGCATACCACTTTGGACAATCTGATCCTTCACCGAGGTGAGCATTTCAATGATCTTGTCGACCTTGTCTACCGTCGCGGACAGACCGGGTGTCCGGTTAAGCCGGTCCAGTTCCTTCTGAAGGGCTTCCATGGCCGTTACTTGTGCCGTCATGGTATCTCGACTTGTGTGTTGCTGTGATGATATGGAAAGGAAGCTGGTCGGACCGGCGCTATTCTAGGCTCAGTGAGGGGAAGGTGTGCATCATCTACGCGGAAGGTGGCGAGATCAAAGTTCGGTACTGTGTGGCATGGGTCGAGGATGGTTAAGATGGGAATAAAGATTAAGTAGCACGTATGGTTTGGCGTCTGATTCGAACTTAAAGGTGGGAAATGGATGAGTGTCGTCGATGGCCTTGCTACCTGTATGATCATGGAATCGATGTGCAAGGCACGCGCCTCACTCACTGAAGGTTGGTCGTTAGTAGTGTATGCAGTGTATAATAGTGCAAGTGCCGTGCCCCACAGCCAGTGACGTTTCGTTAACCGTTGGTTAGCATTACCCCACCTTATAAGGGAGGAGCTCCCGCTGCAGTGGACAAGGACAGTGGTAAAAAGTGGATTAAATGGCTCGTGCGTGCATGCCTGGCCTCGATACGACGACATCYGAAGTCGGATGTTAAGGAACTCTAGCATAAAAAGCAAGCAATTCCTAACAAAGGAAAGTTGGAAACCAGAAGACGGAAGCTGGCAGGGTGTCTTTTATTTGCAGTGACGCTCGGGACTTTCAAAGTTTGAAAAGGGGGGGAGAGCCCTGGAATTCAGGGAACATTTGATGGAAGCTTCTTTCGCCCTTTACGTCCGGATGGCATGGATCCCTTTACTTACAACCATGTCTCCTGGATTCACCTCAGGCCGATCCAATGCCGTGATCGCATCACATGCCACCCTTACTTGTATGCACCAACCGCTTGTTAAACATACCTCCAACAAAGTTGTATCTGGACACCATCCGGGAGCGGCCGCCATCATCAGCTGTGCCGTTGTTTTAAAAGAAGGAGAGCATGACTGTTTGCTCACATTCATCACCTATCCGGCCGAGATTGTGAAAGACAACGGGGCCCTCACCGCCCCAACAGCCAAGAACTAAGCCATTCAAGCGAAGTCGAGTTCCCAACAAGACGGCAAGGGAATCCTGGCTCCACGATGAAGCTCGTGTAGTCCACCCTCGATCGGCGCATGTACACATGGCCCACCGCCCGTATTGACACGCAGAGTTGGACATCCCGTTGGGTTCCCAAGGACCCACAGTTGGATCCAGGCCGGGAGCTAGGCTGTAAACTAGGGGGAATCCCAAACCTAAACGCCCCGGATCGAGACCCAGACCAGACCCAGCGATCGCCTACACGGCCACGGCGGCCATGTCACTAGGGATGCCTTTCCCCGGAGCTGCCCTTGATGCTCGGGTCCATCGAGAAGAAGAACTTACCTTGGCCAGGACAAACTCTCATCGAAATGCCATCGTACCGTCCCAACCAGCTCTGCTTGACACGAATGTGTCTTCCTCCATGGCCCCGACTGCTGCCCATGTTACCAAAGACCCCTCGCCGTCTGCGTCTCCGCCTCCGGAACGCCGTCGGGTAGTGCTCCCGGATCCCGTTGCGCTCAAGTACGTACCCCAAGACATGCATGTCCCTGAACCATCGACGGGCTTCTAACAAGACTCAGATATCTTGGAGAGGACCCTGCCGTCACAGTTGTCGAAACAGGCCGTGTCCTCCATGGTTACGAGTTATACTTGGTCGAACAATGGGCCTGCTCTCGGCGATCACCCGCTTTGGCTATCGTCACCTATACAGGTGATCCGAAACACTCGATAGTCGTCGGCGTCCTGGAAGTACCAAARGAAGAGAATGGCTGGTCCCAACGACTGGAAGCCTACTTCAGAGCGATACAGCAGCACCATGCTAGGCCTAAGGAGACAGAGTTGGGTGAGCTCATGGTCACTAATCTCAGCAGTTTCCCGTCCGCCTTAACTGTTATACCCGTTCCCGACGGTGACTTGCGCCACAACCTGCGGGTCTTCATCGTCAACGAGAACCTGAAGCGCTTGGGATGTTCGGGACGCTCGGGTCTCACCTTATCGGACCCCACGCCCGCCACCCAGGCCAAGTTTACTCAGCTGTACAAGATATCCGAGAAGATCTCCTTTCAGGACGCGGTGGTCGAGTTGGTAAAACTATGCCAGGTGGCATTATTCATCTTTGGGCTGCTTGACCAGGTGTACATCGACGGGCTCCTTTGTGACGTCACTGAAGCAGCCATCAACAATTGGTGGACAGATATCGGATCCGAGTACTTTAACATTGAACCGACGGATGGAATCTTGGGACCAACTACTGTCGCCGCTCTTTTGGGAACCCTGATAGGTGCCAGGAACCGACTCAGCTACTGCAATGCTCCAGTTTCCAAGGATGTCTTTGATGTCGACTGCACGAAACGTGGTATTGGAGCGTTCCAGAAATCACAGAAACTCGAAAGGACACGGCGTCTCGACCGGCAAACCCTTCTTAAACTTCACCAGTTAACCGCCAAGGCCGCCGCGGGAGAGGGTTGGGGTGTACAAAAGGCTGTGAAGTCCACCGTTGCAGAAATAGGAGGCAAGAGAGGTGAGCTGGTAATAGGTATGGTGGGAGGAAAAGACAAAGGGAACATCGGTGATATTGAAACGCTGGATCTGGACAAGTTCATCAACTTGACAACAGGCGAACGACCAAAGTGGCTGTGGCATGGTAAACCAAGGAGGACGCTCAACGATTACGAACACATGGTGCCTCCATTTGGCGGGAAAGATGTCAAAGACGATGTGTTATCACAGGCAGGAAGTCGAAGGGCCCAGTCGATGCCCATAGACGAGGAGCAGGAAGTCAAAAAAGCGACAGAGGAGTTAATGGGCTCATACTCAGCACCGCCAACTTCTGCAGCTAGTACCATGGATATTCCCGCGGACAAGGACGCTTTACGAAAAACGGTCTTCAAGAGTGTGGCTGGAAAGGTGAGCGATGCCCGCTCAGGACTTGGCCGTATCAGAGATGCTGTCGGTACGGGTTTACGAAGCCACGTCAACCGTCCATCCAAGGACGATGCCCCCAATGCAGCGGCGGCGATGAGTCTAGCTCCAAGTATAGCAAGCTTGGCGCAGTCATCTACTGCTCTAACAAGTCCAGTGGCGGTTGGTCGGGCATTCACATGGCGGTTGAGGCCAGAGGAATACCTGAATGGAGTCAAGGAAAGAGATCCCAACGACTCCACACCAGTATTATCGATTGCCAGCACCACAACCGGGCCTCCTTCGGTCATCAGACAGTCCTCAGGCGCACATCGTAGAGGAACTGACATCACAAGATCCGAGCCCGGGGTCGCAGAAATAGCCAAAAGTCTCGATGCTCCAATCACTAACTCAGTCCCCGATCCCAACGACCTCCTGGGACCCATCCAAACACTCGAGCGAACCACCAACCTACCAATATCCCTCCTCCAGCGCCGACACAGCGTCCACGTCTTCACCCCCAGCCTCTACCTCGACCAACCTTCCAACGAAGCCAAATACCCCCGTCGCCTCTCCTTCAGCGCAGCCGAGGACGCCGTGCTAGAGTGGGACGAAGTCTACGACATCAGCAACCTTTTACAACCCGACGCTGCCACAACAGCAGCCACTCAGCAACTCTCCGACGGCACCCTCTTCGAAACCCAAGCCGAGCTCGCCCGCTCCCTCTACGCGCACCTCTCCGCCCTCCAATCCGACCTCAGCCCCTGGGTCTCCTCCAAGCTATCCTCCGTCGAAAGCCTAGACGAGACTTTTACTCGGCAGCAGCACGAATTACAATCACTCTACCTGCACGTCAGCGACGCGTACCAGCGCATCCGACATTCCGGGGAGGAGATTGTTGGTGAGGAGCGACATAGGCTCAACGAGGCCGTTAAAGACGTGGAGGTTTTAGTTGCGAAGCTGGAGTACGAGATCGGTGCGCTGGTGGATAAAGTGCAGGATGTCGAGGATGGGGTGGAGAGGTTCGAGGCGCAGGTGGCGGACGTGGAGAGAAGGGCGGAGGAACTGAAGAATGTGTTGGAGACGGAGACGTGGTTTCATTGGTTTGTGAGGACGTTGACGGGGATTGGGACGGGACCGAATATTACGCAGGGGGGCCACGGCGAGGAGGAGGGGGGAGGAGGATAATAAGAAGGCGTGAGGAAGGAAGAAGGGGTGGTGAAGAAGGGTGTGAAGGGCTTCATATAATTTGGTAAGTCCATGACGGTGGTCTTGGAGGGCTGAAGCTTAGGAGGGGGCTTAATCCAATTTACCAGTGGGAGTACTTTATATGATGTTGGGAGTCCGAAGTTTTTGACTCCTTGGTTACTTCTTTCTTTTGTCTTTTGGTTTAGGCAACCTGCATCGTGCGGCGTTGGGACACACTTAAAGTATAGGGCTACTATAGACAGATTGCCAGAGGCATAGTTAATATCAATAATTGTTCATCACACTAGTTCCCATCACACGACGTTCTGTTTAAAACAAATGATGCTTGTGTAACCCAATGGTATTACCAATTATGAAGTTTAAACAAAGAAGAACTTCTAAAGGTTCGAAAATATGGAAGAAAACTAAACACCAGATAAAATGATACAACAAAAGAAAAAAAGCAGAGCAAGAAGCTGCTCAAGGTCGTCACCCTATACCTGTAAAATATGTGTCTATCCTATATGCCACACCGTTGTGATCGTTCCACCAACGCAGACTTTTCCACACGTCTACAATACTTTACTCAATCCTCTTCTTACCCTCCTCGGCATTGATGTACCGCGCCGTGCTAAGGCCGCGCTCATGCTTAGCCACCAATGGCCCAAGGATCTTGTCCTTGCGCACAACCTTGGAGATGGTCTCATGGTAACCTTCCGAGGCCCAGGGGCGGGGAACCAGCTTTGGCCAGTTGACCTATTTTTGTCATGTTAGAAATCAACTCTGCTGAACGAACGAAAAGCTATGAAGGCGAATGGAATGAAATGAAACTCACATAAAGCATGCCGTTGGAAATGATAAACGTCAGCGACCACGCCGCGACAGCCGTCCAGAAAATGATAAACAACCTCATCGGCCACACGGCACTATCGGGTAGCCTAGGCGTCCACATGCCGACAAAGACGAAGAACAGACTGAAGGCCGCCACGTAGGGGATCGCCTGGATCAGCACCGGCCTGCGGTCGACAAAGACCAGCTGGGAACCGATGTTCGCCGCGCCGGGCTGGTAGACGCCCAGGAACAGGTCAAAGGCGTCCTGCCTCGGGCCGTCGAAGAAGTTGTTCTTGCAGTATCTCGTTACCGCAATGTTGGCGTCGGCGAGCGCGCCGGCCTTGGTGCGCTTGCCCGTCCGGGTCAGGTCCGTCTTCATGGCGCCGGTGCCGGCGTAGCTGTTGGACACGATGTCGGCGTTGTCGGCCCACATGTTGCGGAACATGAACTCGAAGGCGGGGTCCTCCTCCTTGAACTGGGAGCCGCGCGCCATGAGGCCCAGGTCGATGAACATCCTGTCGAGCGTCCAGCGCGCGAGCATGGACTGTACGACGTTGGTGCGGTCGAGGCAGTCCATGCAGTTAGTGCGCACCACGCTCGTCTGGAGGTTGCGGACTTCGAGACGGCCGCCGTTGACCTGGCTGGCGGGAGAGTCGACGGCGCGGAAGTATTGCTGGGCAATCAGGGCCTCGTGCATCCTGTCGATGAGGAGCTGGGCACGGTGCATCTGAAGACCCTTGGTCTCGGCGTGGAAGTCGAAGTAGATGTAGTGAAGGCGGTCGAAGTCGGTCTGGGGCTTGGTGCCGGTTTCGATGGTGTGGAACTTCTCGTCGGTTAATGCGTCGGATTGAACACGTTCCTTGGGCGATGATACGAGGCGCTCGACCATCTGCTCATAGGCTAGCTTGACGCGAGTCTCACGGCCCTTCTGGTTGACCAGGTTTACCAGATAGTTGTCGCCATAGAGACGAATTTGCTCGTCAAAATGCGCCTTCGCAGCGGGGAAGGCGGCCTCGATGCTCTTGAGCTGGATCGTAGGGGTATACTTGAGGTTGTTGACTTCCGCCCAGTAGACAGGGACACTGCCGCGTGTTTGCACATAGGACAGGACCTGCATCTCCTTGCCGTCACTTCCACCGAGCTTCCCACTCTGCATGTCGCCGCTACCAGTGAAACCACCCAAGCCGCTACCACGGTCGTTCAAGACCACGACCTGCTCCGTCTCATTGTAGTTGGAAGCATGGCCCTCCTCATCGATACCTCGGGAGAAGTAACGGGTACCAGCGCGGTGTCGTGATCGGCGGGTGATCAAGGCAATAGTTATGGGGGTACCCTTGAAAGTGGTCGGGTGAATCTCGAACATGCCGAAGATGACGGGAAGAATATAGGGGTCGATACCGGGCTGGGGAGCAGGAGAGCCCCTTCCTCCCTTGGTTCGGAAGTTGATGAGGTCGGACTGGAGAAATCGGTTCCAGAAGAAGCGGTCGTCGGCGCGCTGCCACAAAGGCGTCGAGAGGTCATGTTGGGCTTGTCTCTGGTTGGTGTTTGTGATATCAAGCGAGTAGGAAAAGTACATGGGCCCGGACTTGATGAAGCCCTTGAGCAGGTTCAAGAACTTGTCCTCATCGGGGTCGTGGATCTGTCGTTCGCGGAGGGGAAGGAATTCGGTCGCGACAACCTTGTATACCATATGGCCCCTGAGGCGGCCGACTGGTTGCGCTTTGGTGATGACGATGATGTACTTGTCTGCGAAGTGTTAGTTTACGGCAAGGGGTTACATCACAATACAGGGGTTTGTTGTCCTCACCTAGGCGCAACCTGACCACACCCAGAATACCGGCGATGCTGGATACGCGGGTAACCCGCTTGCCGGCGAGCAGGGAGGCATCGCTGAGACGGATATCGCCAGTCGGGCGGTCGATTGTCAAGGCCGGCGCATTGGGACTGGAGGGCGAGGTGAAGATGTAAGAGTCCGAGGCGGCTTGGACGTTGATGTCCCGGAAGGGGAGCGTCATGTTGAGGCAGCGTGTGTTGTTGCCGTTGTTGCAGATAACGTAGAAGCAGCTATCGCATGCGACTCGACGGGAGGCTTGACGGGAAGCACTTGGACGTTCTGGATGGTCGGATGAAAAGGGACAGCAACAGACTTGGGGATGGCCTCGTCATGAAATGGGCCGAGATTATGTTGTTTCGATCCAGTTCTGGATCTGTACCTACAGGGCCTCGAGCTCTGGAACTTTGCCTGTTGCCGGTCCTTGTAGCGGGTCTGTTAGCGGGCGGTAATCTCACTGCGCCTTCCCCGGATGCGTTGACGTGTGGAACTTCCCTTGACATGGACCCCGAGGCGATGCAGTGGAACACTTGGAAGCCCACGAATCCAACCGACTTTGTGGCCACTGCCCAGCATCCAGAGATCAATTAACTCGATGGAACTCGAAGTCAGCGAAAGTGCCTGCCCCAAAACATCATCACCGAGACCAAACACACAAGTGCCTGCCTTTCAGTCAGCTCCGTCCCTGCCGGCCGTCAATCGTCAAGGGGTGACGCAACCCTTTCTTTCCCAGCCCAATCACGTGTAGAGGTAGAGATAGACCCGAGTGCACGTCCCATTTCTTGCACCGCCCTGCAGCCATGCTCCTGCTGAGGGCTCCAGCGACCTTCCCGTCATCAGAACGACGGCCGCCCTGTCCATCAAACACCAAACACTTGTGAAGCGAATCCATCCGTGGGCCCCAGTCATCCCGTCCACCACCAAGGCACTCAAACTGTTCCCTGGCCTTCCTTTCGGCGGCTTGCTGCTCCTCCCGCCCTCCCCTCCGTCACCTTCAACAACTTGAATTCGCAAACCCCAACAACTGTTTTCCTCGATTTCTGTTTCAACGACTACCCGATACCCAAACTTGCTGCTTCGTGCCTCACGTTCCCGTCCAGCCTTTTTAGTGGCGACCTGCAAACGACTAATCAACCACCTGACACCTCTCTGCCCTTTATCTCTTCGTGTCGCCCGCACTCCATTAATCTGTCCCCCGGTAGCGCCGCAACTCGGTTCTCCAGCAACCCCGTCTAATCTCCCGACTACACAACAACGTCACCACACCACATCATCTGTCCATAATGGCCACTCGTGGACCTCCCGGCGCGCGCCCTGGCATGGGAAACCGTTTTGCCCAGTTTAAGCTGGTGTTGTTGGGTTCGTAACAATGATGGGATCATGGAGGAGGCTTTGATGCTGACCTGCATGCAGGTGAATCGGCGGTTGGAAAGAGCTCGATAGTCTTGCGCTTCGTCAAGGTACGCCAGCTCCTACTCGGCGCTTGATGAAATTGAAGCGGGAAACTGACCTCCATCCAGGACCAGTTTGACTCGTACAGAGAATCCACGATTGGCGCCGCTTTCCTAACACAGACCATTGCCCTCGACGAAAACACAACGGTCAAGTTCGAGATCTGGGATACCGCCGGCCAGGAGCGCTACAAGTCTCTAGCGCCCATGTACTACAGGAATGCCAACTGCGCAGTAGTCGTTTATGATATCACACAGGCGGTATGTGGCCTCTCGGGTCCTTGTCTCTGCCCGCGACATGAGCTGACGTAACCCCCTTCTAGGCATCTCTGGACAAGGCCAAGTCGTGGGTCAAGGAACTTCAGCGCCAAGCAAACGAGAATATCATTATCGCCCTTGCCGGTAACAAGTTGGATCTCGTCCAGGAGCAACCCGATAAGCGTGCGATCCAGACGGCCGATGCCCAGGCATATGCAAAGGAGGCCGGCCTTCTCTTCTTCGAGACATCTGCCAAGACTGCCGAGAACGTGCAAAATCTGTTCACCGAGATTGCGAAGAAGCTGCCCCTCGACCAAGTTGGACCGAGGCATGCTCGCCCTGGCCAACGACCGGGTGTCAGTCTAGCGCCCGAGGGAGCCAACACCCAGGTTGGAGGGCCTTGCGCTTGCTGAGCTTGTGAAGATGATAGTTTCGGAGTTTGGGAGCCACGTATGGAAGAAATACCCGGTGCATCTACAGGAGTGGGGAGCGTGCCGGTGTTGAAGGGTCGATCCGTGAATGACCGGCGCAACGGCAGACCTGGGTCTCTTTGCACAAAGAGAAGGCCAAGGGAGATGGTTGGGGTTTCTCATGTGAGACTGGACTGTTGTGCGGCTGCATGATATCGTTCCGTTTCATTACCGGCTCTGGTCGATGGGTGTTTTGTTCCTCTTTTTCCTGGACGGGGTGCCCTTCCACGGTCGAAGGACTGATGAAGCACATCAGCTGCCCCTATGGACATGATTCATGATACTGGTAGGTCCAGCTGCATGCTTGTTCATCCTTCTGTTGTACAGTATGCAGATAGAGGCAACAGCCTGCTGGAGGAGGGGTGTTGCGCGCGTGGTTAATGGTAATTATGCTATTGTTTTTATTTCGAGCGTCGGGCAATTTGAAAGATATTTACTGGCATGTTATTTGCTCTGGCAACAAAGAGTTATGCGTCTCTAGAGGTACTGCTGTACAGCAAATCCATTGCGAGCAGATGTTGGTACCACAGGCTTGATGTTTATTTGCGTACAGTGTGCATCATAGCTCTTGTAGGGAAGAAAACGGGTGGSCCACCCGTACTGAGAGACCGGGATCATTGGGGCTCGAAAATGGCCAAGAAAACAGCCGCCAATCCCAAAATCGCAGCGCAAGCAAGGCCAAGAAGTGGAAGCAAGGAAAGTGGCACACTGTGTTGAAGCTCTGCAGTCAGAAGCTACCTACCTTACTTAGCCTGCCAACTCTTGCCTGCCCGCCCCGTCCCGGAACTTTGCCGACCGGGAGCTCTTTTTTGCTCAGACCCTCCGAGTCCAGTCCCGTCCCGTCTGAGCCTCCAATTCGCAATTCCAGGCCCGGGACATCTCCGCTACACTCAACCACCACCCCTCCGCCCTTCCCATATCCTCAATTGCGCCTCAAGGCCCCATACCATCCCCCTCATGTTGCGCACATCACTGCGATCCGTGAGGGCGCTGGGCAGCAGGCCTTCTGCCGCTGTTGCTGGCCGCCAATGGCAAGCAACCGTCGTGCGCCGTGCGGCCGTGTCCGGTCAGGTATGAGGTCATCTACTCTGCTCTCAACTTCCTCACCATCCCCGTCCCGAGCCCTGACTCAGCACCTACCTGCCTCTATCACCGACCATACTAGCTAACGCCAACTGCCTCGCTCCCATTTAGCGCTTCTTCGCCGACGACAAGAAGCCCGTTGTCCCTGAGCCCTCTCAGCCCGCCGTCCTCCCGGCCTCCGAGACCCTGACTGCTCCCTCCACTCCTCCTCCTGCGTCACCCCAGGTCGAGCCCACGGCCACCATCCCTCCCGAGGCCACCCCCTTGACGCCCCCCGCCCCCGATGCCACTGTCATTCCCCCCGGCGCCGAGGAGCCCGTCGTCCCTCCTACTCTTCCTACTCCCCGCAAGAAGAAGGGC
This sequence comes from Neurospora terricola FGSC 1889, assembly GCA_009805285.1. Lineage (NCBI taxonomy): Eukaryota > Fungi > Ascomycota > Sordariomycetes > Sordariales > Sordariaceae > Neurospora > Neurospora terricola. Next base: position 8,303 of record RANZ01000314.1, on the reverse strand, counting down.
TTCTTCCGCAGACTGCGCAACTTCCTCCTGTCCCTTACCATCCTTGGCGCCATCGCCTTTGGTGGTGGTGTCTACTACTCGCGCATCAACGACGCCTTCCACGACTTTTTCACCGAGTACATCCCCTATGGCGAGCAGGCTGTTCTGTACTTGGAGGAGCTGGATTTCAAGAAGCGTTTCCCCGATGTGGTCAGCAGGGTGACCGGTCGCCCGCGCGACTCCGGTGAGCAGGTCAAGGTTCCTGCCCAGAGCGGTGCCTCGTGGCGCGTTGCCGACGGTGGCGAGCCTGCCGGTCGTCAGTCTAGCTCTATCAAGAAGGCTGCCGTTGCCGCCAAGGATGCCGTCACCAAGTCTGAGCCCGCCGTTGTTGCTGGTGCCAAGAAGGATACTGCTGAGCTTCCCAAGACCGAGTCCACCACCACCGTTACTCCGGTCGAGCCCGTTCCCCCCGCCGCCGCCGCCGTTCCCGGCCCTGCTACCGCTGCTGCTCCCGCCGCCACCGATGCTTCCGGCACCCCCGTGAAGAAGCCCTTCAAGGCTCCTGAGGTTGACGAGCCCTCTCGCTGGCCCCCTGCCTCGCCCATTGACCCCCTGAACGTTAACGGTGCCACCGACCCCATTGTTCAGGACCTCGTCAAGATGCTGAACGACATCATCACCGTTATCAACCACGACAACGCCAACGAGAAGTACGCTCCCACCATCGGCAAGGCCAAGAACGAGCTCTCCAAGGTTGCCGACAGGATCAACGAGATGAAGGCCAAGGTTGAGGCCGAGGCTGCTAAGCAGGTTAAGGCTCGCGTTGATGGTTTCGACAAGGCCGCCAACGAGCTTGTCTCTCGGGTTGAGTCCGCGATGGCCGCTCAGGAGGCTGCTTGGCGTCGCGAGTTCGAGGAGGAGATGATCCGCCTCAAGAAGAGCTACGATGAGAAGATCCACCTGATCCAGGACCGCGAGCGCCAGATTGCCGAGGAGAAGCTCAACAACCGTCTCCTTGAGCAGGCCATCCAGCTTCAGCGCCAGTTTACCGAGGACATCAAGAAGCACGTTGAGGAGGAGCGCGATGGCCGTCTTGGCAAGCTCAACGAACTTTCCTCCGCTGTTGCCGACCTCGAAAAGCTCACCTCGGGCTGGAACGAGGTTGTCGATACCAACCTCCGCACTCAGCAGCTCCATGTTGCTGTCGATGCCGTTCGTGCCAGCCTCGAGGACGCTCACCACCCCCGTCCCTTCATCAAGGAGCTCGTTGCTCTGAAGGAGATTGCTGCCGAGGACCCCGTCGTCGATGCTGCTATTGCCTCCATCAACCCCACCGCTTACCAGCGCGGTATCTCCACCTCCGCTGAGCTCATCGACCGCTTCCGCCGTGTTGCTACCGAGGTTCGCAAGGCTTCTCTCCTCCCTGAGGATGCCGGTGTTGCCAGCCACGCTTCCAGCTACGTCCTCAGCAAGTTGATGTTCAAGAAGGAGGGCCTTGCGGCTGGTGACGATGTTGAGAGCATCCTTACCCGCACCCAGACCTACCTCGAGGAGGGCGATCTCGACAATGCGGCGAGAGAGATGAACGGTCTCAAGGGCTGGGCCAAGACCCTTTCCAGGGATTGGCTCGGTGAGGTCAGGAAGGTGTTGGAGGTTCAGCAGGCATTGGACGTTATTCAGACAGAGGCCAGGCTGCAGAGCTTGAGGGTGGAGTAAATAGGATTGTTCGTTACGAGTAGTAGGCTTAGCACGAATTCCCTTTGTTGTGATACTCTGTAAGTTTACAGTGGCAATCCGAGACAAAATAGAGGCGCTTTTTTCTGGTTGTATTCGTGTGAGTACTTGTTTTCGTGTAGTTTATGTCAGATGAAATAGATTCAATTCGACAGACAACAAATTCCATTAAGTGAGATTCTTCAAGCTCGGTATCCCAATGGCTTTGTACATGCTTTGTGGAATTTGTTCGTATTTTGTTACCATGATGTATTTTGAGCTCCGAGTTGCGGCGCTGGGACTAAGACTTCCTGCAGTGAGGGGCCGGGATGAAATCAAAGCACACCATACGAGATCTTCACGAAATTTCCTCAACTTCATCCAAACATAAATATTCCACTGGCTCCGAGCCTTTTACCTCGCAAAATCTCCAGATGATTGAGCCATAAATGTCTCGCCGATTTTTATACTCACTTCGACCTACCCACCAGCGACATCTCTCCAGCTTCCGCTTTCGGCCGAACAAACCCAACCGCTGCTCTGCCTCATCTTCCCACTCACTCTCTGTCCTCACCACAAGAGCAGATCTATTTCCAGCCAAGCCAACAACAACAACAACCCGTCACATCACCTTCAAACCTCAAATTCGCACTTACCATATAACCTCATCGAAAATGGCATCCTCACAGCGCACCTACGACGACGCCCTATCCCGTCTCGCCCAACTCCAATCCAACCGCACAATCGTCAACCTCTTCGGCACCGACAACAATGACTCCACAAACGCGCCTCCCAAGAAGAAGGACCTCAACTCCCTCGCCATCCCCGAAATGCTCTCCTGGCTCGCCCGCGCCGGCTACACCCCCTCATCCCTCGCCGCCACGGGGCTCAAATGCGTGCACGTAGCGGGAACAAAGGGTAAAGGGTCTGTGTCGGCGCTGGTTTCGTCTATTATCTCCCAATACCCTACCAATTCCCCAGGGCCGGTGGTAGGCACCTACACCTCCCCGCACGTCCTCTCCGTCCGCGAACGGATCCAACTCGACAACCATCCCATCTCCCGCGAAAAATTCGCGCTTTACTTCTTTGAAGTCTGGGATCGGCTTTCTGCCGCAGCTAAGGAAGCGGGCGACCCTGTCACGTCGGAGGCAGAGTACGACGGGCCTGGCACCAAGCCTTTTTACTTTCGGTTTTTGACCATCCTCGCTTTTCATATTTTCGTCAGGGAGGGCGTGAAGCAAGCGGTGATTGAATGCGGAATCGGAGGGGAATACGACTCGACGAATTTTTTGAGCCCCGAGTCCGTGACGGCTAGTGTTGTCACGCAGTTGGGGATTGATCATGAGGCTATGTTGGGGGATACGGTGGAGAAAATTGCGTGGAATAAGAGCGGGATTTTTAGGAGGGGGGTTAAGGGGTTTACGAGGAGGTTGGATTCCCAGCAACAAAAGGGGGTGATGGAGGTGTTGAGGGATAGAGCGAGGGAGAAGGGCGTGGAAGAGTTGGTGGAGGTGGAGGATGCAGAGGTTGAGAAGTGGAAGGGCGTGGAGGGGGCGAGGTTGGAGGGACCGTTTCAGAAGTTTAATATGGCGGTGGCGGTGGCGGCGGCTAGGGAGCATTTGATTAGGGTGGGATATAAGTTTGAGGGAGCTTTTGGGGAGGAGGAGAAGTGGACGCTGGATGATATCCCGGCTGAGTTTGAGAAGGGATTGAAGGAGGCTAGTCTTAAGGGGAGATGTGAGTCGTTCAAGGACTCCAAGGGGACGGAGTGGTTTGTTGATGGAGCGCATACGGAGGATAGTCTGGCGGGTGTTGGACAGTGGTTTGCTGGCAAGGTGAAGGGAGACGAGGTCAACGTCTTGGTGTTTAATCAGCAGGATAGGGACCCGGAGGTCTTGTTGAGGGCACTTCTTACGGCTGCGCAAAAGCAGAGCGGGACGTCGACGCCGGTGTTCAGCTATGCGGTGTTAACGAGGAATGAAGAAAAGGCGCCGATGGAGGGTGAGCCGGAGAGAGATCTCACGGTGCAGTTGAAGGGGCAGAAGATTGTCCACGAAGCCAGTGCGGGAACCGAGACCTCGGTCTATCACGCAGTAGAGCCGGCCATGGATCAAGTTCAAAAGATCGCTGAGCAGGCGCGCAAGGACGGCAAGACCTGCAATGTTGTGGTGACGGGAAGTTTCCACCTTCTTGGTGGCGTGCTCAAGACTGTTGAGTATGTTGAATATTAAGTACTGGCTTACTGTTTTACACCCCGCTTTGTTCTATCTTCCTGTACTTTTCCCATATTTCCCTGTATTTATAAAGAAGAAAAGATGCTGCGAAGCAAAATGCCGAATCCTGTACATACCCTATGAAAGATGGGGGGATATCTATAACAAATGTTGAAAACTGCTGAACCACAAAACCCCTTCAAAGAGCGTCTGCCTTTTCCAAAATGCCGAGCGCGCCGCCCACGAGGTGAAGGCTGCCGGTAATGAGTGCCTGCACTTTCTGGTCGCCTTCTGTGGAGTCTACCAGGCTCCTGGCCTTGTTGATGGCCTCCTCGATGGTGGGGATAAGCATGACATCTGCGGATGGGTCTAGGGTAGACCACCTCTCCGCGAACACTCGTTGTTGTGTCATGTTCTCAATGTCCTTGGGGTTATACTGATGGTTGACAAAGTCTGTTCCAAGTTAGCATTAGCAGATCATGGAAAGAAAGAAAAAAGTGGAAACATACCCTTCTTGTAACCAGTCTTCGCATATGTCACGTTGGTGCAGAAAATGACATGGCTGAAGCCAGTTCCCTCCGGATCAGCACTCTTGACCGTGTTGCAAAGCCCATCGAGGAAGTCAACAGCTTCAGACCGGCCTTGCTGGTTGAAGATGAGCACCTTGGGTCCGCCCTTGGCCTTCTTGACACACTCCTCGACAAACCATCTCCCCGCCACCTTCAGGCTGTCAACGGTATGTGCGCCATCAAGATGCCAAACAGCCTGGTCCTCCTCCTTGACCTCGCATCGGCCGCGCCAGACGACCTGTTCGAGACCCTCGACGAACTCTGGTGATAGGCTATCGGCCCCAAGCTTGAAAGAAGGATCCAGCTTCTTCAGAGCAGTCTCAGCGAGCGCGATAGCCAGCGTGGCATTCTTCTTCTGGAACACCGCATCGGGACGGATCTTGACGCCGTTGAGTCTTGGATCAACGTCAAGGATCTTGAGATCCACCCCCTTTTCCACCGCTCTATTCTTGAGCACCTGGGCTGCAGAGGGAACCTGCTCAATGGTAAACGCCGGGCTGCCCGTCTTCATGATACCCGCCTTGTGCCAGGCAATCTTGTCGACCGTATCACCCAGAACGAAGACGTGGTCGATACCAAGGGTGCTGATACCGCTAGCCACGGGACGGTCCACGACGTTGGTAGCATCGTATTCACCACCGATGCCGGTTTCGTAAATGGCTACATCGACACCCTCGGACAGGTAGACGTGGTAGCTCATGAGCGTAAGATAGCGAGCGTAAATGGGCTTGCTACCTAGTGCCACCTCATCCTTGGCCACCTCAGATGTCTCAAGACGATCCCAGACCTCGAAGAAGTAGCGGGCGAACTGCTCCTCGGAGATGGGTTTGGAGTCGATACGGATGCGTTCTCGGACGGCAATGAGGTGAGGGGAGGTGAAGAGACCGACGCGCTTGGGAATGCCGTGTGTCCGCTGGTGACGCGTGAGGATGGAGTCGACAAAGGCGCAGGTGCTACCCTTGCCCTTGGTGCCGGCGACGTGAACGATGTTGAGGCGGTCGAGGTCTTGGGAGGAGTAGCCGATGCGGGCGAGGTAGGCACGCATTTCCTTTACGGAGTGTGCATCGGGACGGACGCCCGCTTTGCGCCGGGCTTCGATGACGGCGAAGGGGGTCTGGAGGGAGTTGAGCGCATCGATTGCGTCCTGATATTCGTGGTGAGTGTTTGAGTTCATATTGAACGGGGAAGGATTGGTTGACTTACGTTGTATGTCCTAGCGTTGGATGCCATGGTGCGTTTTGTGAAGTAATTGGTGATGGTGAGTGACCTCAGAGGGGAGACGAGGGGGAGTCTTGAAGCTATTGGCCTCAAAACATAGTGCATCAGGCCGTTGGTATCGAAACGTTGATAATCGGTATCTGAAGTTGCATGATACCTACCCTGGTGTTAGTGACAATGCACCATGCCAACTCCGAAATCCCATCAATTAACATTCGATCCTAACTCACCTTATCATTCACAGTCACTTCAATCTCACAATGGTAAGAAAAAGATGACGGGATGTTCCGTTTCGCGATGCTTGGCTTACCAGTCGGTGAACTCTAGACACGCCGAAGATCGGCCCTCGAACACCGACGTCAGTGACGCATTCTTGGCATCCTCAACTGAACCCCGCCAAAACCACTTAGCCCCACCTGCGTTACCCGTGTCGAGCATCTCCATCATGCCCTCAAAAGCCACCGTCACGATCAAAATAAGATATCGATGGCAAGGTGGCCGAGCGGTCTAAGGCGCCAGGTTCAGGTCCACCTGAATTCACTCATCCCGAGTTTCCTGGTCTAGAAATAGGCGCGAGTTCGAATCTCGCCCTTGTCAATTTTCTTTTTGCAGATTTGTTGTTTTTGCATGGCTTTCATCGGATGCACATGTGGTGCAGATGATCGTCTGTATTTTTTGTTTCCCGAGCTATCCGCCGTCCATTGACGGGTGAGCTTTGATGGGATGAAAGAGCACTCGCTTCACCGGTGTAATTGTCCCCGAGGAGGGATACACGAAGACAGCTTTGATAGAGCCAACATCACATACGTCCCAGAGCTATAGCATATACTACCGAGACCGTGTTCCGCACATCTCTCTTCCCTATCAGCCCACAATGTCTTCGTGATCGTCCGGCTTCCAGTCTCTCGGAACAGCAGCCGTCTTCGCCTCGCCGAATGCGCGGTTACGCCCTGACGGCTCTGAAGATCACCAATTCATCCTATTAACAGTTTCCCCCTGAGATGTCGAAAAGTCTCTGCCTCTCACCTGATATCAATTCCTGCCCAGACGAGCCAAAGTCATCAATGTCTGGCCCATGCCGACCCTTCTAGCGGATACCGTCGGACAGGCGCTCCGTCGCTGATTGGCACGGTTAAATGCCTTGGATAAAGTCGAGAGATGTGGAACTGTGGGAATGCGGCTGCGTGGAGAGCGTGGGGTTCTGTCTCGGCCGTGAAACCGCTGCAGGGCACCCTGGCTCCGGGAAAGCTGCTGTCACTAACAAACAGCGTCAATGACATGGCGTAATTGGGCGTCCAATGTGCTGCACTCCCAACTCCAACAGCTGCTTCCATACATCGCTCTGCTGCATCTTGACAACCTTCATTGAGGTCGGGTGCTGGGCAGCGAATCCCCGCCCTGCGTACCCGCCTGACATGACAACTCTCTCTGACAGTTTGAACTTTTTGCTGCCATGACGGCCACAGCTCCCCGCACTAAGGTATGGCAACCATCCAAGCTTCTTCCTCGATGCGGCAAAACACACCAAGAATGAACCAGGAGGAGGGGCGGCCAGACCAGACAGGGCAGCAAGGCATGGAATCGTTGCTGGAGTCTGGACCCCCATAGCTATCTTGGGTAAAAGAAGATTCCGAGTAGCGGTCCTCAACTAAAAGATATACTTATTTAACCTGTTCCTGTTCCCTCCATCTTTTCCTCGTCTTCCTTCTCCTTCCTCGTAGCTATCCTCCTTCAAGTCTTGTACCAGAGATACCCCTTTACCCCTAATCACCACCAAACAAACCTCCAAAATGGCTACCGACGGCAAGTCCGTAAGTTTCCCCTTGCCCTTTTCCCCGTATCCCTCTTCCTCGAGCCAGTCCTAACCTCACCTCCTCTCCAGAACCTCTCCTTCGTTCTCAACAAGCCCCTCGACGTCTGCTTCCAGGACAAGCCCGTCCCCAAGATCAACTCCCCTCATGACGTCCTCGTCGCCATCAACTACACCGGCATCTGCGGCTCCGATGTCCACTACTGGCTCCACGGCGCCATCGGCCACTTCGTCGTGAAGGACCCCATGGTTCTCGGCCACGAGTCCGCCGGTACCATCGTTGCCGTCGGCGATGCCGTCAAGACTCTCTCCGTCGGTGACCGCGTCGCCCTCGAGCCCGGCTACCCCTGCCGCCGCTGCGTCCAGTGCCTCTCCGGCCACTACAACCTCTGCCCCGACATGCAGTTCGCCGCCACTCCCCCCTATGACGGCACCCTGACCGGTTTCTGGACCGCCCCCGCCGACTTCTGCTACAAGCTCCCCGAGACCGTCTCGCTCCAGGAGGGCGCCCTGATCGAGCCCCTCGCCGTCGCCGTCCACATCACCAAGCAGGCCAAGATCCAGCCCGGCCAGACGGTCGTCGTCATGGGCGCCGGCCCCGTCGGCCTCCTCTGCGCCGCCGTTGCCAAGGCCTACGGCGCCTCCAAGGTCGTCTCGGTCGACATCATCCCCTGCAAGCTCGAGTTCGCCAAGTCGTTCGCCGCCACGCACACCTACCTCTCTCAGCGCGTGTCGCCCGAGGAGAACGCGCGCAACATCATCGCGGCCGCCGACCTCGGCGAGGGTGCCGACGCCGTCATC
>RANZ01000313.1:0-44940 GCA_009805285.1 Neurospora terricola FGSC 1889 | reverse complement strand
AAACCACTGGCGCTTTTTGTTGTTGTTGATCGTTGTGCGCGAAAATTCTGCTTATGAGGGTGGGAATGGTCAGGGGGTGTGAGGCCGGGAATCCTGGTCGTAGGGTGGGTCATTGTTTGCTTTCGGCACAACCTCAACTCGTCAACTCCTCAAGATCCAAGGCCGAACAACATATGTGATTGCAAACTCTGTCATTCAAGAAAGGTAGATTTTCTCTTGGTTCATGAGCAAGATTTGGCTCAGGATATCCGAGGAATTTTTGTTGTGCTAATTGAATTGTGAGGTATTGGGAAAGAGGGAAGGAAAGGTGGAGGACAAGCACATATATCAAATTGGACCGAAAGCAAAATTGTGCAAGCAATTGACATTGTTCATTGCTGATTCATTTCATCGCCAGTCGCTTCACAGTCTTCCAAAGTTGAGGACTGGCTGCTAGCTACCAAGGGTATCCTTCTAAAACACATCTCATCCAAGAACTTCGTCAGGAGGACAAGCTAACCAAGCCAAAGCCCCAAAAAGACCCAAGCCAAGATCCTCCACGTCGTCTTCCGCAGTCAGGAATAAATMGCTCTGTRCCTGACCGGCATCAAATTTTCCACCCAAAAGAAATCAAAACGAATGCAATGCCCGTTCAAATCCACCTGAAACAGTCTTTGCCTTGCTTTGCGCATCTCCTCTTCTTTGTCCTTCTACCATGCAGCCGAAAAGAAATCTGCTACCTTAAACGCCATGCTAAAATGTCTTCCACGCCAATGCGGGAACCAAGAAGAACGCCATATTAAAACAAGGATATCGAACAAAACAGGGGTAAAGATTTTAATGAATGAAAACCGGCTGTCGTCGTCATGTGGTCATATGTCACTTTGACCCGACGGCAGTCTCGGCATGTGTCCGGTTTGTCGGAAAGCTGTTATCGAACATTCTTCTCAACCTTGATGAAGAGCTGCGATGCGGAATGTCCGCCGTGTCGGCGGAGTGGCCGACGGGTAAGGGGGTGATAAAGATCGAGGCATCTATATCCCTGCTGCAAGCGGTCGAGACGGATGCAAGCCCAAGCGAGAAGCTCGTTGCCGAAGCCGCTTGAGGAGGGCTCTTCAACTTTGAATCTAAAGGAGACACGCTTAGGTTAGCACCAGGTTCGTGAGCCGAAGTAAGGCGAGTTGAATGAAGATAATGAGTGGATGAGAAGGGGGCAAAGGTGAGGGCGCGTGTCAAATAAAGTTTGAAGAGGGAGCAAAGAGAGGGAAGTGAAAGTGAGTGGACGAAGCCGGCCGACCGGAAGGAAGCCGATGTCGGTATGCGAGACTCCCGTGTCGCACAAACAAACTCATTCGGGGGAAAGATCGCACAGCTGCGGAGGTCACTGTATCTCTCGCTCTCGGACAGAGACTTATTCCATTCCCTAAAACCCGGCACATTGCTCGAGAGTTTGCTACCCGGACAACTTTATTTGGAGCATCCCGCCTGTCATCGTCTCCCTGATGTGGAAAACCACAGAACATAAAACATGATGGAGAACGAGAAATGCTCTTGTAAGAAGTTTGCCCACGGTAGCGGCTCCGTGCATCAAAGTCATCACGTCAAAAGAAGACAACAACCAGTCACTCCTGGCTGACAGGTAGGCAGTAAGAATCAACCGACCAGTAGTCCTGGTCTGATGACACGTTGAGTGAAGATGGGCAGAGGTTTAAATAACGAAGGGAAGAGACACCGGAGGAAGTGAGGACATCAAACTTACCTGACAAAGCTGAGCTCTTCCACGACCCCACCCACGCCCAGGAACTCGAGCGGATATGGATTACGCTCCCAGTCTGGATTCTCGGTCGTTTGTGGTTGAGTGGTTCGCGTCAAGTCAAGCGATTTGTTTGGCTTTTCGACGTGCAACTCAACCTTCACTCGGGTGCGCAGCTTCTTAGCCTGCCCACCCTCAGGTACGGGGATCGACTGTCCTGCTAGTACAGTGATTCGTAGGTCGACAGTCCTTGTCGGTATCTCGTCGTGATCTGTTAGGAAACCGGTGGGCTTGAGAATCCAGCCATTCGTGTCCGCAAACATGGCATCGTTGAGCATCGTGCCTTCGTCGGTCTTCTGCCAGTTCATAGCCACCATCTGCACACCTCGTCGCCACGGTATAGTAGGGTCGGGGTTGCTGCTGTCGAAGCGAAGGCCTTTGGGGTAAATTCGCATAAAGTATTGCCTGTTGTGGTCCATGATCTTCTTCAACTTGGCCTTATCTTGCGATATCATATCCAGAAACTTGTCCTCGTTCACGCTAAAGATATGGCTCGGAGTTGTTGAGGATAAGGATTTGAGATCGTCAAAATGCTCACTGCGCGTGTAAATAGCTAGGGCAGCAAGCATTTCGCAAATTGGTGGTTTGGAGCGCAGGGAGCTGACAGTTAGAGATCGCCCACGCTGAGCTTCCTGTATCTCGCCATTGCAATCGTCCAGCCGCTTCACCTTGATCAAAATCTTGTCGAGCAATTGTTCCAGTCGAGGTTGTTGTTTTGTGTGATCGCAGTCTTCGAAAGGCTCTTCGAGAAGCAAGCCGGCCCATTCCTCCTTCATGATCTCCACCATCATTTCTTGTTGCTCACGGTCCGCACCAACCTCCAGACTGACAATGATCGGTAGATGATTCGTTACGAACGCCTCTTCTCTAACAGCCTTGCAAACCTCCCTAAAAGGCACCGTGGTTGTCATAGTTCCATGGTGGTGCACGATGGGTTCAACCCTTTTGATGGACCCGGATGATGATGTGGATTGATCCAAACCGTCGCTGAGTTCCTTTGGGTCCAGACTCGTGCCACTGTCTCGGGGAGTTCGCATTGTGTAAAGACCTGGCTGATCGACGCTCAGGCTTGAGCCATGTCGGACACTCGTTCGTGACATGGCGGAGACGTTTGATATATGTCGGCGATGTTCCCCATGCGGAGACTTGGATGGGGTTCGTGACGGGGCACCATTCCACACGTCGATTTCGATGCATCTGCATCCGTTTCGTAACACCTATGAGGCCTGTTAGACATTGTTAATAGCGACGAGGAGCTGTGCATACATACGGCTTTGTATGCCTCTGCGGAACTCTTGGATGATAGTTGGTTTCCTTCCAAGTAAGTGTTGTGACTGCTGCTGATGAAATAATTGCTAATCGGATAGGTGAGGTCGGTTTCGGTAGGATCCAAGGGTCGTACAGCATTCCACGCTGCCTTGTTATTGCTCCAAGCCCAGAAGAATTCCTCGAAGGTATACACGTCCTTATCTGGAAGATCCGTGGTTGTAACACCTTGGGTTCTCTTGAAAAAGCGGAGGAACTTCTCATGCGTGAGTACCTTGTCGCTTCCGCAAGCTTCTTTCCAAACCCTCACGGCGTGTTTCTTAAACGCATCGTGGATGTACATGGGTTTGTGGGTAGCGTTGAAGACTTGTGCCGACGATACCAGAGAAGCCATGAACAAGGCGGAGGTCGGCTGGCTGGGAGAAGCAATTTTCATGGTCGTCATCCTCCGCATAAACGACGGCTTCTCCTTCTTCGTCTTTGCCTTGCGACGAAACTATAGGCAGTTAGTCAACTGTTGATGTCACGGCGCCTGATCAATGGAGACTTACCGATATGCACGACATTGTTAGAAAATACGCCGTAGCTCTTCAGATTGTCCAATTGCTCTCTTGTTTTCTCCTCCGTCCGCTTTATGCCTCTCCCTCGCCGATGGGAAAGCCTCAGGGGTCCCGGTTCGATGGGTTTGGGTCTGGGTCCTCTTTTGAGGATGCGGCTTGGCCGCCCGGCCCAGTGGGGGGATTTTAGTGGACGCGTCGAAGATCTCCAGGCACCAGAATTAAAAAGGTCGATGCTGTTAGGGTGCTGGGTCCACCACGGCTGGTACCGATCGCGGACAGGGGACGTGAAGTTATTTCGGGATGTCGTGCTGGTAAAGATGGCTTGATATCGGGAAAACGAAGAAGGGGTAGAAACTCCAGAAAACAGGAGAAGTGGAAATGGAGGGCAGATGTCAGCAGTTAAGAAACAAAAGGGATGCTCAGCTTACTGCGTAACAGAGCCTTGCCCCGCGCGCAACGGTCGAGAGCCAATGGATTTCCTAGCAGTGCCAGCGTCCCTGCCAGCGTCCTTGCCGACCGTGGCTCTCGTCGGTTGGTGGCCCAGCGTGGTGGTTGATGGTTCGGCTCTGGGCCCAGGAACGTCCAGTGAGCTTCCGGTGAGCATGCAATGGCTGCAATCGCCTGGGTGAGACAGGGAGGGAACCCCAGTCACACTGCCCATGATTCCCAAGCTAAGCTTCTCTCGGTGTTGACGCTAGGCCGTCTGGAGATGCAAACCAGAGACAGGGTGTCATCCAAGCCGGGGTTGTGAGGCTGGAGTGCCGTTGACGTTGTTCGCCATGTTCGAGCTTCGAGTTTCTGTTTGCTTGGGCGAATTCGACATTCCATTGCTTCGTTGTGCTTTGCCAGATGGAAAGCCAATTGACTTTGCCTAGGACAGCAAACTGAAGCGTTGGCTGATTTTGTGGTTGGGCATCATGGTGTTCAGCTGGAGGAGTGAGGTGGTGAAGATGGCGATGATGCCCAGGTGGAAATTTTTGGAGTTTAGTGCTCCTTCTGTTGGCTTCTGCTGGCAGTGCTCGTCTGGTGTCTGTGCTCGTCGACGACGACACTCCGACAACCACGTTTTTGGTGGGAGGAAGGCGCGATGCGCAGAAGCGGCTATCATCGCCAACCACTGCATTGCACAACTGCATCTCCCCATAGTCTGCCCTTGCCCCTTAGGTTTCCGTCTCGTCCACTGCTCTTGACAGTCTCATCTGGCAATGTTTTGGTTTTGATGGCAGGAGCAGTGCCCGAGTGCGTCACTTGACTGTCTCATTGGTACCTGATCTCCTGATACTATGCAGTACACCGAGCTGAGCGAAATCAAGCCAACTTCAAAACACCATTCATCTCAAGCTCCAACACCAATCGACAACTCTGATTCACTGGCCAAGGACCAATGTTGATGCAAAGAAGAATGAAGCATCAAAGGCGCGCCCCTGTCTGCCGCTCCGGCCGCTGTGGGGAGTCTCGGGAGCCCGAGAGCACCGCCTCGCAGTCTCACTCCCCTAAACCGTAAACCCACAGACAACCCTGTGATCCCCACCGAGAACCCCAAACAATCCCTTAATACCCCCAAGAACCCTGACCAACCACGATGCTGACCTGCCCCAAGAGGTTTAACTCGAATGCCTTACAATAGAAACAGATCAATGTCAGTGGTCAAAATCCGCTCAATGCCGGCGATCACTACCGTTACAGATTGGCGACGACAACACGAGAGGTTCTGGCCCTTTTGTCGCGCGGATTGGGGTTCATGGTAGCAGGTTGCGGTAGCGACTCGCCCCGAGTGATCACTCATCACAGGCCCCAGGGATTATGAGAATACAGCGGCTCGCCTACTCCGAGTTGGTGGACGAATTGTCCACAATGAACCCTTGGCGATACAACTCGCGACGATATGAACACCAAACAATATGCCGGGTTTCTCACCTTGTGTTATCGTTCGAAGATATTAATAATGGTGTCACGGATTTGGCCCCCCCGGAGACCGTCCCCGGGACAGAGTTCAATGCTGACCCCAGCGTGCCCGGTGACATATTTCCCTTCTGGGTCCTTTCTCCAAAGAGCTCCAAGATCGGTACTCTGTTGGAGTCGAACCAAAACGGCATGGTATCGATTTATTGATCGAAACATCTCATGCCTTTTGTTTCAATGCTTCTTTTCAATTTGCTCGTCTCAAAGTTCAATGGAGGTTGGGCGACGTGGGACAGTTGTTCGCTCCATGCAGACAGTTCGCTGCCGTCGTTCACAGGCTGCATTGCACAGCCCCCATGCGTCCTTCGACATTGATGAGGCACAGCAACATCGGCTACACGATAGAGCGTTGGACTCAATTGAGTTCGACCATGGTTCTCGGTTGGAGAACAACAGTTGAAGTTCAAGAGAATGAGGTGTGGGAGATATCACAACGTCATAGGTAACTTGTCTGTCAAGCACAGCCACGGCAAAAGGAACCGCCCCTGGTTGCTCAAAGCCTTTGGACAAGCACGCCCCATTTTGTTCGACGTGTCAGATATGCTGCAAGAATTCGAAACTAGACCTCAACCAATATCAAGATGACGAGCCAATACTATGAAGTTGAGGCTTCAAGGTTGGGGAATGGTTTCTCGTCGTCGTCGGTGCCCCGTCTCGAAGCCCCGTATCGCAGTGTCGGCCCGCATAAAGCATGGCCGACAGCTGCCACAAGCACAGATCATGGAAGCAGCCGCCAATCAGCTGGCTCCACACAGAATAACCGCGGCTTACATAATCCACAGCGAAGATTTAACGACACACAAAACTTTTCCTGCAGAAAGTTTCGACTCGTCAATTCTCTTCCCACCAGTCAGCCCGACAACAACGACGACAAACGTACGATCAACAACAACCTCCAATCCTGATCGAAAGTTCAGAATTGGTGGCCAATGTTGCATCGCACGGAGCAAGCCTGAGCCGTATTGCGATGGACTTTTCTGGGGAAGGGCCGCAATTGACGCCGATATGAAGTTACTTTTTCTGTCGGCCGTCTTTTGTCCTCCTCTCCCGGAACGCTTCTTTCGCAACAGCAACGGCAAGCTCAGTCGCTCGACGGGACGGGTATGCAATGCAATGATGTGGCAATGGGTGGTGATAGCTCACTTGCCCTCATTGCATCGCCTCACTGGAAACCACAAGGTACGTTTCATTCACTCCTGTTCTCCAGCACATAACATACACACACCCCATATATCCTGTGATGAGAGTAATTTGCGATTGATGCTGCTACGGTGGGACCCTTTCGCCGGGCGTCCTATACCTGGTAGTATGTGATAGTATATTCTTACATATTCTGAGTTTATATCCCATAACACTGTCATGCCATCGAGAAACAAAGTTAGTGATTTTGTTGCTAACTTTCAAAAAGTGTTCTAGATGTTACTTGTCTTGACGACGACGCTTGTGGTGGATGGTGTGGTTGGTTGGGATGTCCGCGGGTTGGATGGGGGTTGCTTAGGATAGAAAAGAAAGATCATGATGCAAATACTTGTTGTTCCAGTTCTGAGACATTGCTGTGATTGTGTCAGTGATGCAGGATTTGAAACTCCATTGACGCTTTGCGCCGATGTCAACGGTCATGATCGCATGAAGTCTCGTCCTGGAGAGCACACGACATATGGAAAACCTCGGACTGATGCTCATTACGTCCAAAGCAGACATTTTTCCCGAACACCTGAATTGCCCTACGCTTTGGAGCGGTCGTAAAAATAAACCGAACACGGACAGTCTAATACCGCTGGTTGTGGTTCGGAAAGGCCGTTACAAAATTGTGATGGGTTCAGAGGTATAAAAATAAAGACACTTGGATGCGTGATAGAGAACACCCAAGGTGTGATGTACTGACCGTGACGTGTTCGGTTTATTTTTACGACCGCTCGGCTTTGTACATTGGCCGAATGTCAATCGAAATTTCTTTTCCAGTGTGTCCGGCATGTGGTCAACATCTCGGTCTTCTTGGCATCCTCATCTTCCCGAGAATGTTGATGAATGTCGAGGTTGATCTGAAGATGTCAACGATCAGTACCGTCGGATGGTACCGGTGTGCATATAAGCTCACACACGGCAGCCTCTTTCAACAACATCGGACCATATCAGTTCAATCGGGTATGGTGTAGCGGTAACATCGTTGACTCTCACTTCTCAGGAGTGACTGCTCTCTCAACAGCCCCGGGTTCGACTCCCGGTATCCGAGTCTCAATATCTTTTTTGCCGAATTTTTCCTTTTCATTTTCCACCACCCTCCTTCTTTTGCATCTCTCTCTTCTTTTCTTTTGTTTACCACTCCTGTCTGACCTTCTTACTCTTTCTCTTTTCCCCTCTGACTCCCCTGTCCACCTTGTGTGCTTTCTCACTCGATATTGTGCTTCCCTGCTCGCACTTCCGGTTTGTGTCTATCACTGCAGTTTTGATATCGGTTGATAAGTTGTCCTCGGTTGAATCCCAAGACAGCGTTTAACCCACGTGTACCTGCTTTAATCATGCCCGATTACCGTACTCTGCAAGTCCACTCAACATCCATCACAGGCCTCTCGCCCATTCAATCTTACCTCCCTCCCCTACCAACACACAAATCCGTCCGAATAATCCACTTCTCCCCCGCCGCCACCTCCCTGCCCTCATGCAACATACAGTCATTCCCATGCTTATGCAGCAACAACATACCCGTCTCCGGAGCCACGGCAATCGCTTCCTTTGCCACCTGCCGGTCGTGGGGGTAGAAGACGGTCTCGCCGCCCATGCACCCTTCGCTGGCGGAGGTGAGGTAGAGCAGCAGAGTCCAGGTCGTTTTGGCGGGGACTTGTTGTCGGTTCGGGTTCGGGTTGTCGTCGGGGGGTAGGGTGAGGGTGATTTTGTTTGAGTCGTCGTCTGGTGGTGGGTGTTAGTGTGGGTGTGCAGGGGAGGGGAGAAAAGGGGGAGGGTAATTGAGGGAAACGTACAATGCGCATCAAAAAACTGCCCCTTTGTGTATCGGTATATCCTGATATTTGGGTTCAGGCCGATGACTTCACCACCCCTATTCGTTTCCAGTCAGCAACTTTCCTCACTCATCTTTCCTCAAGCCGAGGACAGACAACCTACCATAAATGCTCCAACCCACCCCCCACAACCGCCTCCTTCAAACCCGTCTCACACCAAAGCCTATCCGCAAACTTCTGATCGTCAATCTGGAACCGATCGTTGACTCGCACCGCCATCCCCCGCTTTGGCTTCCCAGGCGTGGTTATGAGCGGGAGCGTGCTCAGGAAGGAGACGTAATCGCGGCATAGAGATTTGGGGAAGAAATTCCGGAGGACGACGACTTTGTCGTCGACGAGCGTGTCGAAGGTTAGGTCGGTGATGGGGAGGGAGGGCTTGAAGGGGGGCCAGGAGGGCGGGGCGCTGCTGGCGGGTGGTGCTGCTGATGGTGTGGAGGTTTGGGCGGGTTTGCCGTTGGTTGCTGGGGCTTTCTTTGGTTTTGGCATTTTGAGGTTTGGATTCTCGATGGGCGTTCCTCTGGAATGGGGGAGTTGATTCGATGAGATCAGTTCGGTCGCTATTCGAACGTGGCGTGTGGCGCTTCGGGTATGGTTGAGAACGTGAAGTGAAGGTCGGGCAGTTTGGTTATTCGTGAGCTCGATGCCAGCTTGCGGTGGCTATATTTGAACACAATTTCAGGTTCACGTGAATAAATTAAGCTCTTCAAGGTGCTTCGTGGTGGTGATGGCGGATTGGTGTTGTTGATGAGTGACAGAGCGAGACAGGCCCAGACTTCCCCACATTTTGGCATTGCCGTTCAGGTGCCCCACCATGCCTCACTGAGCGGGCGGGGCCGCGGAATCAGCCCAAGCTGAACCTCCACGAGCTGAAGTTGAGATGGAGATATGAGCCTGCTCACAAGCCATGATTCCACAGCCAATTCGTGTCTAAAGACTCGGAGAAGATAGCCCAAGCTTTGAGATCGTTTCCCTATCTCATCCCCGAAGTCTGTACCGGAAATACTGCACGACAAAGGAGGAACACTCCGTAGGGTTAGGGTTTGCACCTCTCTCAGCGGAGATAAACCACCACCTGGTCCAAGCTCCAGTGCATGCAAATTGGGGCAGGGCAGGCAGCGTAGCACGGCAACGGAAACAACTTCCATCAAAAGCATTGCAGACTGCAGGAACGACCGGGAACAGTGGACAGGCTTTTCATTCTATCCCGTCTCGGCTCAGTCACTTGCACGCAATCACATCATCAGCCATCATCCACCCTCAATTCCACTTTCGCTCCAAGAAATATCAGTGTCAATCCAGTTCGCTGCTTCCGCATCCAACGGCTTCCGTTCCATCTCACTCTTCATTCAAGTTCACCACCGAGACCTCTTGGCAGACACACTCATTTCAAGATGCCGATTATCTCCAACCTCATCAGCAAACTGGTATGGGCCGACGGTCAGCCTCCGCAAACCCCACAACAACAACCGACCACCCCGGCCGTACCCTCAGCAGTAACACCAGCACAAACACCCATCCCAGCTTCCACCAATGCCTCACCTTCAGCCTCTTCAGACGCGGCACGCTACCCACCCGCACAGCAGTGGGAGGAACGTCCTTACCCGCCCTTTTTCTCGGAGCGCTCCATGAAGCAGCTCGGCCTCTTCTTCGGCGGCGCCACTTTCTTCGCCCTCTCCGTCGCCGTCTCCCGGCGCGCCGTGGCCCGGCACCTCAAGGCCTCCAAGATGGAGATCTTTGCGCCCAACATGGCCTCGGGCATGGCGCGACCTGGCAACATCAACGCAAAGGCCCCCCGAGACCCCTTCGTCGCGGTCGAGGCCCTCAACCTGGCCACGCTCAACGTCGTCAGCTTCGCCACCATGGCCGCCGGAGGCACCTGCTGGGCGTTGGACATTTTGTCGGTGGAGGACCTGAGGAGGAAGGCGCGCAGGACGCTGTATGGCGGCACCGAGGCGAACCTGGATGAGGAGGCGGAGAAGGAAGTTGCCGAGTGGGTGGCCAAGACGTTGGGGATTGATTTGGAGAAGGCGGAGGAGGAGGCCAAGGGGAAGATGTTTGAGGAGGCTGGTAAGAAGCCGTGAATTGGTGGTCTCTGCAGCAGCAGCAAAGGAAGTTAACACAACTTAATGATACCCGACTCTTCTTTCTTTTTTCCCTCTTTCTTTTCCTCTGTCTGCACACAACGGGTTATCTTTCGGCTTGATACAGGATACAGCAACTGCTACGGTGAACGGGGGAACGGTGGCCATCCTTGAGAGACAGTTCACTACTCGTACTCGTTTGTTTGCCTATGGATCTTCGGAGCTGTTTCCGCGGGTGAGAAACATAGCCAATGGGGCATTGCCAGCTCTTTCTCCCTTTAGAATCCTTCCTGCCTGTCAACCTGTCTGTGTGTCTGTCAAGTCAAAGAAAAAAGAGTGTCAGAGGAGGTCGACAAGAAACAAGAAACCCGAAGCCCTTTCTTTGGCTTTTCAGGGCTTTGTACGCCAGAACTCAAAATCTCATGATATCGGCAAGACGAGGAAAAAAAAAAGAAGTGGCGTGTAATTAGCCCTGACAGACATCCTGGATGCTCATGCATGCGTCCTCAATCAGGAAAACGAAACACCCGCAGCATGTTCGCTGACAGTCCAGTGCACCAAACTTTTGTTGAACAACGAACGAACGAACGAACGCAGCGAACGAAATGAACGAACAACTCGTGTCTCACATTTTGCGGTGAGTGTGTCAGATTGTAAATCGTCTCCTTCTCTTCTTTCTCTCCCCGCCTTTTTTATTATTTTTAATTCCCACCTTTGTTCCCCTCCGTTTGAAATCCTGTGCTGCCCGCCACATGGCTCGCATAGCTTCTCAGCTTCCCTTCAGGCACCGCCGCCCATTCATCTGACCGTTTGTCTCATCCCTACATAGGAATTTCATTGATGGGGCTGCGAACCTGTAGCAAGGGGTCAACCGTTTGAGGTGGCTTTCTTTCGTGTCTGCCGGGAGTGTAACCGCGCTGCCCGCCACTCGCGCCGCAACCGCGTTTACACTACACACACAACAATCATGTTATGGCATTGGGACATGGAATGGATATGGCATGTGCATAGAATGTCCCGACCCCGACTTTTGCCCGAACGTCTTTCAGATTTTTATCCCATTTTAGGGTCAACTGCTTAAATGGTAATTTGTGATTACGGATCATGGCAGAAAGCCAGACGCCTACGGGGTCCTACTGGCGCCCTCCCGACGCAGCTACGCAACCTGGCACTGAGTTGGCTGTCTGTTCCCTGGATCATCAGATCGACAAACGGTGTGTGTGTGTGACGACGCTTTGACTGATGCTGCTCTGAGCGTCGAGGGGGGCTCTAGTCCGATGGTCTGGCTGTTTACTTATATCTCGTTGCTCGTTTCTTGATGATATTACCGCTTGCCCGTAGGCATTTTGATCTTTACAGATCTTCTTCGCTATATCCTTCTTTCTTCTGATCAAACTCAATATCCTTGACCATCACTTCACCTCTATCAACCACCACAGTCCCCCTTCCAAACCATCCCCTCACCCCCTCCACTCATCTATCATCAACATCCTCACCAGTTCCATCACAATGTCCACAACAACAACAACAATCCCAACCTACCGCTACCAATACCGCCAACCCCCTTCTTCCTCCCAACTCTCCGGCTTCAGCTTATCTCCTCCTAGAAACACGCTCCCCCATCACTACCTCGAATCCCCCACCAACATCTTTTCTCACAGCAACCCCTTCCCTCATACCCTTACCCTTAACCCAGGGGCACCAGAGAAAATCATCATCCGCCAGGTCGGCGGACCAGGGGATAACCACGTCCAATGGGTATCCAAATCGGACATCATTCCTTTTCCGGACAATGAAGAGCAGCCCTCCTCAGCTGGTGAAAAACGAAGTGATGGGAAGACCAGCAATGGTGGCGGTGGGAAACGCCGAATGAAGAGCTTGAAGACTTATATTTCTCAAGTCCACGGCATCGTGCACACAGCAAACTGGGCCAACGACGTGGGGGATCGACTCTGGTTGAGAAGTGATCAACCCATAATAAAGGGGAGGAGGAGTGTGCCGGTGGTGAATTTGGATAAGGGTGTTAGTGGGGAGGTTTGGTACGTTTTTACCCCTTTTCCCCTTTTTTTTACGTCGTGATTTCTTGCTTTTCGTTTTGTTGTCGTTTTTGTTGTCGTTCATGGCTTTGGCTTTGGTTGTGGTTGGGAAAGAGGGAGAGAAAGAGAGATAAGCTGACGAAAAAGCAGCATCAACTCGGTAAGCTGGCATGTCGATAAAAGAGAGATTAGCACCAACGCAACCATCACCTTCATTGGGGCAGAGTACCGACAACGGCGTGGTGGACCCTTTAGGATGTGCGTAACGCAGGAAGGAGGGAATGGAGAAGGCATCATTGWGATGATCTCTCTAGAAGAGCTGGAGACGTGCTTTGAGGATGTCAAACAACCACCATCAGTACATGATCACTCTCACTCTCATGTCCCACCACCCTCCGAGCTCCAAATATTAGGCGACAGCAACCACATCTCGAGGCAGTTACGAGGCCATACTGCCATATTCGGAGAGGGCAACAGTGGAAGTATGGACGACGACGACGATACCCTCAGCCACGCCTCCTTCGCGAGCTCAACCAAGGGAAAAGTGGCACTAGATCTGGTAGCGCGGAGTCTATCGATCTTCAACTTCAACGCTGCCATGTTGGATTTGGCTGCGCTGTCTAACCAGAGCATGGACGGCTTGATCAGGGACATAGATGAACGACCAGAGGCGTCGGATGATAGCGATGAGGAGGAGAATGAGGAAGAAGAGGAGAAGGTCTGGAGTGATTGTGAATCTATTCAATCCTCTGGGCGGCGGTCTGAGATGGATGACGAGGATGAGTGCAGTCGAGGTCGGGCAGGTAGCGAGAGTGGTGGTGGGAGTGGGAGTGGTGGTGATGTATGAAGTTGCAGTCGAGTAACAAATCGATATCGGAGTTATCAAGGCAAGCATAATCAAATTGCATTACTACCAATCTTATGAAGCACTACTGAAAACCTAAACTAACTCAACGATAGACCTAGAATTGCCTCATCAAGCACGATAACAAGGCTACCAAGCAATAAGCACTAAAAACTAATGTGGTACCAATGCTATCAATGAGCCTTAAAGTGCCGCCATCTGTGCAAACCGCACTGCAAGCGGATCCTCATCAATCTCCAGCTCGACCTCCTCAACCTCTTCATCGCTTTCCTCGTCATCATCCTCCTTCTTCATCACTCCATCTAAGCCCATAATCAGCCCCTTGTTGACGGGACCAGCACCGCCAGCTCCACCACCACCACCACCACCACCTGTAGCAGGAGCAGCAACCGCAAGGGAAGGGGAAACAAACGGATCATGAATAGCAGAAGCCGTAACAGTACCAGTGAGCGGACTGTCGGACTGCGGAACCCCAACTACATTCGGGAGCGCAATCGGCTCAAGAGGAGGAGTTGGGATCTTGTGGCCCATCCTCATCACTTGCTCAACCCAAATTGGAGGACCTCCAGTCTCCTCATCTGTGGGAAGGGGAGTATAGGTAGTGGCGACAGGACCATAGAGACCGATAGCGAGCTCGGCCTTAGTGAGCGTAGGCAGCGGGCCTAGGAGATCAACCTCCGGAGACACAGGCTTGACACCAGGACTAGCTGGATGCGATTCGAAACTAAGAAGATCCTCCTCAGCAACCGGGCTAAGGTTGGAGGCGGACTTGGACGAATTAGAAACAGGGGTAGAATCCTCGCTGGAGCTGTTTCTGTCTCGGGCGTTATCCCTCTCATCACCATCCTCGTCGTCATGACTGAAAAGGTTCAAGATCTGGCCATAGTGAATGACCTTGCCATCGCTTGTGCGTGTATAAGAAAGGGGATCGCCATGCTCATCCATAAAGTCACTGCTACCACTTGCATTGTGCCTGCCTCTGCGCCTCTGGGAAACGAGCGGGACGTCGCTCAAAAGGTCCATATCCTCACTTCCATCGTCAACTCTCCTTTGCAATATGGCGCCTGTCCTGGCAAGCTCACCGAGCTTGYCCCAAAATAGCCAGGGAAAGCTAACAAGTGGCATGGTCTTTGGTGTAATTTTTCTGGTTCCGAGACTGCCGTCAGGTCTAACGTGTGGCTGCTTGGCTTCAAAAAGTGCAATACGGACTTCTTCGTAAGTGACTCTGTACATGGCCGATACGAAGGAAAGGAGATCACCGCCAGCCTCTTTCTTGCACTGATCCTTGAAATGTTGCTTGAGGGCAGAAGACTCGCGACCGACGTTGTCTTGGAGTTTGTAGTCTGAGCCCACGCGGGGCTTGGACATGACGAAGGCCGTCCAGACTTCGAACTCGGTAGCAATCTCGAGCTGGCACATCACGCGGCGCATAGCGGTGTCGTACTGAGATTTGATGCGACGGGCTTTGGTCAGCGTCTCATCCCCAAGAGCGCGGCACTTTGTATGCTTGAGAATGCGGTTATCAAACGGCAGCTGGTAGTTCTCTTTCATATCGAATGTTTCCCGTTTGACCATATCGTAGAGCTTTCCAAGTGCTGTTGCAGAGTGATAAGTGTGTCTGTTTTTCTCCATGAAATGAGGCCAGGTCTTAGGGTCCAGCCGTCTTGGAAACTCGGCGGCAACACCGGTCTTCACGTAGTCAACAGCCATGGAGTGAAGTGAAGCGAGCTCAAGGCCTGTCAGATTGAATTGTCAGTAGCTATTCTTCCAAATACACGATACAGTCCACTTACATTTCGGACTCTTCACTCCTTCCACCTCCGCATCGGCTGTCGCCAGATGGGCATGGGCGATCAACGGCAAATTGTTGTACTTCATGTACAACACAAAAAAGGTAATCAAATTGTTGACGGTCGGTTCGGTCGCCAACTCCTTGCCCACAACGGGCTCATTGATCATCGGTGGATGGGAGCGCTCCTTCGGGATAAGCAAAGGGTCCCAAATAACAAAGAAGTCATCACCATCAAGGTCTCCGCCAGAGCACATGCTGGGCACGTCTCTGTCCCCAATCAAGGGGAACACCACCACGTCCCTAAGATGCCGCAAAGCAGGGACATCAACTGCCTCCACGACCCGGATATCACCAGGGTGGAGGGATGGATTTCTGCCAACGACGCAGGTTCCAGTGATGACTTTGTAACCGCCATTGACATCATCGGGAATCTGTAGGAAGATTTGTGGAAGCTTCTCGTTGGGCACGTCTTTCCAGTCTTCGATGGCCTTCATATGTCCTTTCAGGGTCCCAGTCTCATCAACACAGCCGAGCACGAACGCACTCTTTTCGACGTTGAGACGAGCTTTTTCCTTCAACGTCTTGATAGACCATGATCGCCATAGCTGAAGTAGGGTGCGAACAAAAGGCTCCTGGGACTCCATGAAGCCGTAAGCGAGCATCTCTGCGATAATGGGCGTCATATGGTTTTCATCGATGAAAGTTCTTAGGATCGCTGTCGCCTTTTGTTTGTCCTCCATCGCCGCGTTGAAGTCGGAAAGTTGCTGCTCCATCATGTCTACAAAGACTTGATCGGGAACACCAAGAGACGAGAGAACGGCAATGATTTGCCGGTTCAGGGTGGCGGTTGAGAACTGCGAGCATCTGATAACTTCAAGGCCATTGAATTCGGCAACGAACTTCTCTTGCGACTTCCGAATATGAACCTCCATACCCTTTACATCGGGCCAGGTCACCAAGACTCCCTTGCAACCTCCCATGCGGAACTGGTAGGCTGACGGCGGCGGGTCAATGCTCCAGTCATGCGCTACGATTTTTGCAAGCAGGGGGGAGATCTTGCCTACTCCATCTGTGAAGCAAAACCCGTCCTTTTCTACGTCAGGAATGGTGACGATCCTCGGTGCCGGAATGCCAGGCACCAAACGTGTAGTCGAAAAGCACTGCCCAAGTCTGGCCGCATACTTGGCAATGACCTTGATATGACTAAAGCGGCCCATCCAGGCTCGCATCATGTCGCACGTCAAGTCGCTCTGCTCACAGAACATGAAGGCGCCGGCTTCACGAATCTGAGAGTTGCCAAAGGCAAGGAACCTCCAATGCCATGGACCCATGGCAACCCCTTCTTGCAATACCCTGTACGCACGTAAGAACAGGGGAAGTTCTGCTTCGCCGCTCTTGATACGGCCCTCAAGAACCTCATCGGTGAATTGGATGCGGATAAAGTAGTCCTGTGCATATTTCCACTGACGGATGACGCGGTTCGTGGGCTCGACGCAGGGCGTACTGAAGTAGATACGAGTAGGAGTGATAGTAACCCTACGAACCCAAGCGCAATGATTGGGTACCATGAAAGTGGATGGGAAATAAGTCAAAGCTGCATTGTCCTTGAAGAGTTCCATTGGGTCGAAGATACGCTTTCCAGCATACTCGTCGGCAGCATATTCGAGGATAAGGCGAGCACGGTCTCTGCCGAGGCTGTTGTCATTATCACAGAACTCCATCAGCTTCTCAAGGAATTCTCGGTCAATGTTGTGTTCGTTGATAATCCCTTGAGAGATGCAGACTTCGAGCTGGTACCGAACGTCAAACGGTAGGGAAATACGGGGCGGTGCGGCTAAAAGAGAGAAGTCGCTGTTCCATGACTGCGATGGGACTCTTTGGATAGAATGACCGTATCTATCATCAAGAAGGTCCCATACCTTTGGCTTTTCGTTGGGAAGCGGCTCGGGAAAGACAGTCAACTTAGTCCTGAGATTCCAATCGAGCAAATGTTGTTGAACTTGATCCCAGACTCTTGTTGATTGTTGATCCAGTTCAATCCAATAAGTAAGCCACCGCCCCAGGTCGATGTACTGGTGGTTCTCGGCGAGGGAGACTGGGTTTCTGCTAACATCCAGTCCAGGGCTGATGTCCACCACTCTCTCCCACAGGTCGTTCTCGCTCCAAGTCAGCCGATCCTCGCCAAAAGTTTTCGACACATCCTTCTTCCTGTACGCAACTGGCGGATCTCGGAGAGTCATGACCAAAGCTTGACGATGCTCCTCACCAACCATGGTTCTGCATAGCTCCTTGATGACTCCAAACTTGATGTGGAGCTTGTAGTGCTCATTCTGTCTGCGAAACCCACTAGATTCGCGTTGATAATGGAGGAAGAATTTGATCACCAGTCGCATGCGCTTGAAWTCGAATTCGAGTCTCAACAATGAGTCCGACGAAAGGGTTTGAACTGATTGTTTTCTCATGAATACTGCAGGCTGGACTAAGACACCGAAAGACAGTGTTGAAGGAAAGACGTATAGGGTTTGCGGGCAAGTGTTGCCGAGCTGAGTCTTGATGGTGCGTTCCTTGCGATCTTCGCGCTTTGGGTCCACTGTCTCGAGAGGCAGCCAGTGATCGACAAGTCCAATTCTGAGTCTGCAGATGCCTCGACAGAGGAAGTCGGTAGATAGCGGAGGTGGCTCAAAGCGAACCAGAGCCCTCCGGCCACGATCAGAAATGTCTGGACGGTCCTCATCAAGTTCAATGTAACTGATGTGACCATATTCAGAGAAGAGATCGTGAATGTCCTGAAGTTTAGCTCCAGGAGGCACATCTTTGACGCGAATGGCAGCGGTCCTGGTACACTTCCACTCCCTGGAAATGAAGACCGGTTGTGAGGGAGGACCGAAGGATGCGAACGGGGATGGTTTGCCCCGTGAGTACTGCCGAAAAGCGCGAGGGGGAGGCCGGGGAGAGCTAGAGGAGGGCCGAGAGGGTGGTCGCGAAGGTGGCCGCGAGGGCGGTCGAGATGTTGATGTATTCTCTCTATGTCGCTGCTGGCTGGATCTGCGGCGGCTAGCATGTCTCGGACGAGCGTCCTGATCTCTGGGGCTCCTGTCCGGCGAAACGAGAGCTGCATGCTGCGCCTGCTCTACCCAGTTGGGTATTCCCGACATCTTGGATATCTGTCGTGGCTACAGTCAGCTTTCAGGTATTCGTCAGGATAGATTCAGACTCCTCTGTGAGAGGGGGGACGGGGCAGGACTACGGGATAGGTGCTTGATGAGGTGCAGGTAACGGTTGAGGGATTGCGCAAGCAGATACTGACCAGTGTCCTTCTGGGGCTCCTTGATTATGTTTGATGCTGCTTGGTTTTGAAGATATAGAGGACGGTAGAGTTTGTGGATGGAAAAAGAATGGAAAGACCGTCAACGAGAGAGGGGCTCGTTAAATACCCGTAAGCTGAGGCATATACGCCTCTCTCGACTTGATGGGAGAAACACAGTGTGGTGGGGTGGTTGCCGGGTGACGGATGAAGTGCTGGACTCGAGATAATAATGGGACGGAAGATTTGGCAGAGTCCCATAGGCCCTGAGCCTCGAACGCCGAACGGAGGACACCTGTGACACAGAAACGAATCAGATGAAAATCCGCAAAGACAACTCAGCTGCTTGGCTTCCGTCATGTCTCATGTGTATCGAAAGAGCAGTCATGGGCGGTGGTGCACCAGGAAGGGACGATAGATGACGAAGGCCGCGGACCGGGATTGAACAGATTGAAAGTTCTCACTTACAGCTGACGTCGCTTGAGCTGTTACAACTGCTCTTCCAATGTGAATAACAAAGAAGTATGACTGGTGATGTTTGCTATTCGGAGACAGATGATTGATGATAATTGCTCCGGGGAGATGATGACGGGACGCCTGAAGACCAGTTGTAGACAATCGGTTTGTCAGCTCCCAGCTCCTGTGTTAAGGGAAGAGCTCCAATGCTCCTACCTCTGGGTACCCATCAGCGGTTTCAGCAGTTGCGCAACTCCGCTTCATGCCTTCTCCCTACTGCCATCGTTCCTTCCTTGAACTCGATATGCGATAAGAAAGAGCGTCGTCACCGCTGGCTATCGTGATCCAAACCCACGGACTGCACTCGCAGTTTCATCGCAACTTCCACATTCAGATGATGAAATAATTTTCTCTCTTGATCGCTGGCGCCTGACATCAGATCAAGTACGCCATCCACGATTCACCCCCTTATGGCCTCATCGAAAACGGGAGAGAAATATGAAGTCTGCTTTTCTTGATATCCTGTGCCTCAACCGTAAATGCATTCAACGCCCTTGGGCCTCTGAAACTCAGAATCAACGTAAAGACATGGTAAAAGACGCCACAGCTCCAAGTACAAGGGGTTTTCGCTCTCAGAAGATGCACTCACGTCCTTCATTCCTTTAGCCATGATCCTCCCGTCCACTCCCCATGCCTTTTATGACCATCCCATCGTCTAGACACTCACCCATATGGACCCCATCTCGCATGTTCTTGCCCTCCCGGTTACCCTCGACGATCAAAGATCTTCCCCGGGTTCATAATCCACTTCGGATCCAGTGCCAACTTGATAGATTTCTGTGCATCCAGTCAGCAAAAGCTTTACCCAACTCCTCAAGATGACAAGAAAAACTTACCATAACACCAAGTGTATCCGGCCCAACCTCCCACAACAACGACTCCTTTTTGCCCCAGCCAATCGAGTGCTCACCTGTACACGTCCCCTCCATCTCCAACGCCCTCTTGACCATGTTCTTCACGCATACCTCCACTTTATCCCTCTCCTCCTTCTTCTGCCGGTTGTAAATGATGCTCTCGTGGAAGTTGCCGTCGCCAATATGGCCCAGGATGCTAGCGAAGAGGCCCAAGTCGTCCATCTCCTTTTTGCTGACTTCGATAATGTCAGCTAGCCTGCTAAAGGGGACAGCGACGTCGGTGCTCCCTAGAACGACCGATGGTGTTAGCTTTGCTGGCTTTGTGTGGACAAACCGCTGGTGATGTTTGTTCCTCTTCATTGCCAAGAGGTCATCGAACAAGCAAAAGGAAAGAGAAAAGAAAACCTACAAACTTCCTCCCCCTCCTTCCTCAAAGCAAGCATACTCCACAGACTCTCCTTCCTCGCGGACCACAACAACTTCTGCTCTCTCGCATCCTTGGCAAACTCAAAGTTGCTCCCCTTATTTGTTTTGGTAATCCTTTGCACCAAATCAATGTTCTCCTGCACGCCCGCTTTCGTCCCCGCAAACTTGAAGAACAGCGTCGGCATCTCCTTCCACACCCGCGGGGCCGTGGCCCCGCCCATGTTGACTACCTTCATCTGCACTTCGTCCATGATCTCCATGGCGGCGACCGGAATGCCCCGCTGCATAACCTCGGCGGCGGCCGATGCCGCGTCTCGGATGGTTGGGAAGGTGACAACGGCGACAGAAAGTTCTTCGGGCACAACGGCTAGTTTGAGGGTTGCTTCAGTTACGAGACCGAGGGTACCTTCGGAGCCGACGAAGAGACTGTTGAGATTGTAGCCGGCTGAGGACTTGCGCGGACGCCGGCGCGTCTTGATTACGGAGCCGTCGGCGAGGACCACGGTGAGGTTGATGACCCAGTCCTTCATAGTGCCGTACTTGACGGCGTTGGTGCCGGAGCAGTTGGTGCCGATCATACCACCGATTTTGGCGCTCGGGCCTGTGCTATATGTTAGTGTCTTGAACACTCACGAGTCTCAATGTTTCTGCGGACACAAGACATACCTGGATCAATGGGAAAGAAGAGACCACTCTCCATCTTAGCCAGCTGCTGATTCAGATCCTGCCACCCAATGCTCGGCTGAACGACAATGTCCATATCATCCTTGTTGAACTGTACGATCTTGTCCATAAAGGCAAAATCGACACTGATTCCTCCGTAAGGCGCAGAAAAGTTTCCTTCCAAACTGGATCCTCCAGAATAAGGAATGATAGGTACGCGGTACTTGTGACATATCCGCGCAACTGTCGACACCTGCTCCGTTGACCGGGGGTAAGCTACCGCAACTGGCAGCCCTTCCGGGTTGGTCGATGACCACTCCGAATAACCATGAGCGTGGAGGTCATCTGGATCGGTCGAGATAATGTCCTCGCCTTCAATCTCTCTTCTGATCTCAGCGATGGCCTGATATTACCAATTCTCGCGTTAGCCCAGACTTTACCCTCGTGACTTGAGAGTGGAATGAGGTGATGGTGACTTGATTCTAATCAGATCTGACAACGATCACGCTAACGTACCAGCTCCATTTCGTGTAGACTTGCGTAGTCCGGCGCAGGATAAATACTATCCATCAACATAGCTCCGGGAAACCCGTTATGACGAAACTCTGACAGACTCCAGCCAAGGAGACCGGCGGTAGTAGCGATGACGAAGGCTCCTGATACAGGAGGCCATGTCGAAGCCCATCGTGTTTGGCGTGCTTTGCCATTGCTACTGCCGCTGCTCCCTCCGGAGATGTTGCTTCGGACGGCCGAAGTGGTGAATCGCTGACGGCAGGCGATGCTCCAAGTGCCCCCACTGGCACCGGGGCCGGCAACAGCCCGGCGGATGGGCCTCGCCGCTCTCATGAGATTGGTTGTCGACATGCCGGTCAGCGTTGATGATCGGATCGGACACGCTTGGTGGAATAAAAAGTGATAGTGTGTACCGTCGTTAGTGAGGCTGATGTGTGAAGCAAGTCTTCAACTTCACAGTTGATGCCCGGTTATATATGTACCGAATACTCTCGTTTTCTCGGGAGGGACGAAATCTTTAACGCCGGTCGGCCCGATGAGCTCGTCTTGTGATGTTTTGTGAGCCTGATGACTGAATACGACACAAACAACTTTGCTTTCTCGACGGACCTGATATTTCGCTTACCTTATAGAGAGTTAGATCGGAAGAGTGACGGTTTGACTACGCCGTACTTATCAACTCGTGGCTTGGCTCTCACGCACACTTGCACCCGAGGAGAGTACCCACTCCGAAGACTAGCCCCGGATTGACACAGCCTTTGGAAAAGCGTACCCGAAGTCACACACTCAGCTCACCGAACCACGCACCGTGCCTTGTTTGTAACAAACAAATGACGATCAGTCCGTCTGGGGTAATGTTAGGTGTCTTAGTCTTTTGACGGTTTGTAATCAGCTCTGATGAGACCTAAACCTAGAGGTTTGTGGTGGGCTATGACGAGGTTGCGTGTGGATGACTTGATGACCAAATCATGATGAGTTTATATAAAATGATTAAACTTTTCAGAAAACGGTATGAATAGAAGGCATACCCAAAAGGAGCTTGTGAAGCTTCAAGAGCGAATAAGAGCCGCTTCCATATTTGGGATGGGTGCAGTAGAGAGATGTCGGGATGGAGTAGCTGACAGGCCCAATGAAAAGAAGAATAATCTCGAGTTGGCTGGGTCAAGCATGGCAAACTGCCATCCGCACTACGGAAAAGGGCCCCAATGTAAGCCAGGTCTGTCAGGATTCTCCAAGGCCCGGGAGGGGGGCAACAGGGACAGTACCCGTCGTCACCGGGTGGATCTGACAATTTGCAAAGCAGGGGCCGCATAACAGGATCCGAACGGTGGCGGCACAAGGCAGGGCAGAGAGCTACCTGAGCGGGTATAGGCGTACTTGGTATTTTCGTGACCAGCTCGGTTTGGAGGAATCAAGGGTATTGAGGGGGTTGTGTGATGTAGCGCATCGTGGAACTTGCGCCGAGGACAAAGAAAAGGGTGGCCGTAAACGAACAAGAGAAAAGGGCATAAGAATTGTCTGATAACTTTCGCACTAGGAGTGTCCGGAAGGGGCTAGCCTAAGAGATGAGCCAGTGCATTTCTAATCCGTCACGGAGTTGTCATCTTACAAAAGCCGAGAGGATTTTGGAAGAGGAGTGGAAAGACAGACAGGTCATCCTTGACGCCACAGAGAATCGAGGATCTAGATCTTTGGTACCTCTAGATATGCCTGGTACAAATCTCATCCGGTTGGTAGGGCAGCCTCGGGTTACCTCATTGCCTGGCACTTGCGCAAAGCGTCCTGTCGTAGGAGACTGGGCAAGCTGGGTATCAAAAGATGGATGGGGGTATTCGTGGGGAAAGGGAATAAAGACAAATGAGAGAAACAAAGAAGATTTAGTCCCACATTCTCCCACGCGTAGCTCACATGGCATTGGCGGGGGTAGAGACCGAAGGTCGGCACTGCAGTAGCGTCTGGTGTGCTCGGGCTAGTTGGCGAGCTAGAGGTCACGCCGCGCTTCAGGTACCTGAATTGGTGTCATCAAGTGGAAACTAAAGATGGACTTGGCTCTTGGTGGTGGGGGAGAAGAAGAACGACATCTCGCGGCCGAGTTGCTCGGGATCATGATATGTAGCATCTCTGGAACCCCCAACAAAGGGTCGCTTGTCGTCGGCTACCTTTTCCCGCTCCGTACAAGCGGTACCAATCCGCTCTTTTGCAGTGATGTGCAAACCATTGCAGGGGACATTCCTTGATACTTCTTCTTCTGTAGAAGTTGGAAGTAGATTGCAACCCAAGGTGGGAGGAAGGGCCAGCGAAGTAGGTAGGTATAAGCCATGACCACCGTTACATGCATCGTAACTCCTGAGATGGGAATTCTCTTTGAGGATTGGCCATTTCTGAGTCAGGGGGGTAATGGGGTTACCGGCAATTTGTCCAACGCCGTCGATCGGGCCACTGTCAGCAGCTCGCTCCCAGGTACCGGTTTCGTGGTGTCCCGGACAAGGTAGGGCAAGCCACATACCTATGCAGAATGAATTTGGCGTTCGTTTTCGAGTCGTGAGGAATAAGAAAGTTGACGATCTACAGTGTCATGAAATTGGAGGCGCTGTCATGGGCGCATTCCTGCTGCCCTTCAAGCCTCTGAATGCCTGACTACTGTGAAGGCTTGGCAAACTCGGGGTATCTTGCCCGCCAGGACAAGAGCCTTTGCAACTTGTGCAACCCTCGAGGTCGAGTTGCCGCACGTATGTCGCATCCGTTACTGATCACTTGCTTTTGTCTGACGCATCAGCTCTTCGCCCACATGGTCGGGCCGCAATCACCAACGGGCAATGCGGTGAAGAGCGTGCAATGTGCGGTAATCCCGTCACTTGAGGGTACCAACTTGAAGTCGTCCATAGTGTATATCTGTATTTGAAGGCTCGGGATAGGTTGATCTGGCAGACGTATAGATGGCAGTGGTGTGTTCATTACCGGGTTATTGGAACCGCTGGAGCCGTGTTTGGCTATTTCGGTGAAAGAATGCCGCTCATTGCGACCTCAAGGGAATCAAGAGGGCTATTCCAAGCTAAACATGTCAGCCAGCTCTCGACGGCCTCGTCAACATCTGAAGTGCTTTTGGTACTGTCAGTTCGTGAAACTGTGTACCTATGACGGACACTTACCATACGGTGAATATCATCTCTGACCCTCTTTCGCCCTACATGTTTTTAATGGGTGGAATACCCCCATTCCCATCCTTATGCTCGTCCAGTGACTTCAGTGCAGAATCGTGGTAAGAAAAGCAATAAGCACGGGAATTGGATTTGACTGCCGAGGTCATGAGGACAAAAGAGAAGTGATGAAGTTGGCAGTAAGCTGCGGGAGCAAACCAAGATGGCAGAAGTGAAGTGAGGTCAGACTTGCCAGTCATTTCCCCAGACGGGACCACAACAGTGAGGTGACGGCGACAGACTGCTCAAGACAAAGTGCGGGGAAAGAAACGAGCCTTTTGGCACCTCACTCGGATGCGGTGCAACTTTTCACATGCCCCGTTGGAATCGCCGTCAATTTCTGCCAATCCGGCCAAGCTCGGGATGCTCGCCGAATCGTGTTGTGTTGCGTGAAAGATATTCTCACTCGATCAACGCAGTCGAACCTCGTTTGAAATTGAAGGCACGGAGAAACAATGCGGTGAAACCTGTTGAAGAGGCGGGCAGGCATGCAGAATGGCAGAATGGCAGAATGGCAAGACCAATGCTTGACGGGGCGGTTGCCTTAGGTTGGGACTGAAATGCGGTGCCTCTGGTGATACAACGCAAGGTTGGAAGGCGCAACTCAGATGCGTGAAGTTTGAAAATGTGAAGGAAAGCTCCACGTGCAACCCTGGCGGACCCCCGCCTGAGCTCCTGCCGCTACAAGCCCCTCCTTGCCGCGCGATTGCCCTACGGAGACGCCAAGCCGGTGGAACTGCCCCGCATTGGAGCACCTTGACGGACCCGGGCGGTCCCACCTTCCAGAAGCCCACAACAGCTCCACGGAAAGTGCACAACAGGCGGAGACAAATCACGACGACGGGACCACGACGACGACAGTGACCCTCACTCCAACCTTCTTTCCACTTCAAGTTCTGAGTGCCGAACACCACCCCGCTTCGAATCGAAACTGAGCATCTTCCTTCTTGCCAAATCTGCACTTCTATTCCTCCCCCTCCATCGTCGGCAGTGGGGGGAAGAACTTTGCAGGGTCGGACTCATTGCCGTGCCGCACTCCCACATCATCCGTCAACAGGTCCATCATCAAGTGGAAGATGGCTCGGCCCTGACCGACCGACCGCTTCCAAGAGGCACAGATCGCTGAGCCTCAGAATGGAATTTCACCACCAACCAGCTTCCAACATTGTCTCTGAGACAAACGTGAGTCCTGTCCATCTGGCACAAGCGTCGCCATTCTGCCCTGCATCCCAGAGGAGCAGATTTACCGTCATGGGGTTACACGGTCCCACCACCAGACCAACGACATCACAGAATCTTACCTAGTCTTCCTACCTCGGAATACCTGCCTCGTCTTCTTTCAGCTTACGTTGTTGATGCGCTCCTGTGGGAGTGGCTTCCATTTCATACCTTGCAGACCGCTTCTTTCGAACCAAGGAATCTGGAAGCCGTTGAAATCCTCCTCGTTCTTCTCTTTCTTTTCGATTTCTTTGGGTCTCTACCTATCAAGCTGAGCCAACAGTGAGACATCACCTAATATTCCTTTACTACTATTACCTTTTCCGGATTTACGGAAATATTATTAATATTAATAATAAAGCTTAAGAATTTAGTCTTGGTTATATTAAATTCGTACTTTTTAATGTCGGCTTATAGCCTGGCCTCTTCGAAACGAATTCGCTTATCTCGTCGTGGTCCGAGATGCCAAGGCATACAGAGTCCGGATTGTCATTACAGACGACATCGGCGAGAGCTCAAGCGAGACGCCACCTCCAAATTCTCGGAGCAGAAAAAGCAATATGTCTTACGCAGAGTTGACAGGCTGGCAGGGTCAGACAGCCGCCCACTTGCCCACTCATCTCCGAAAGATGGCACGGTGGGCAGAAGGCTCGGTCACGGTGCCGACTCGGATTCCAGAACCCCCTCAGAAGCCAGAAGCCCAACAGCCGCCGTTATGGCGGGAGCCAACCTCCCAACGATCAAGTGTGGCGAGTAGCAATGGCAGCTTCAAGAGTCTGGTGTACATTTTCACGGCGCCTTTTGTGTCAGTACTACATTGACTGCATTGCTCATCCTCCATCCTCCTGGTAGCATCCAAAACAAATCCCTGACCAGCTGGATATCGCCGACTTGGCCAGTATCAAACTTCACAGGAAGCTACTTTACTTCTTAACCAAGATGCCTCCGACCATGGCCTTGGCCCCAAGCGTACAACTTTGCATATCTAGCGCTCCATACAAGAAGGTGCGGCATAGCTTGTTATGGTCAGCACACCAATGATGCGTGATCATGGATGAACAAGCGCCCATCGATCGTGACCCTTTCCCTTCTTTACGCCCTCAGCCAGGATTGGTCTAGACGGTGCGACAAACATCACATAGGCTCGAGACTACTGCACTCACTTGCTTCTATCTCATGTACGATGATCAACATCCAGACATCGCTGGGAAGTAGTGTAGTTGACACCTCAATTTTTGTCAAGATGGTACCTACCACTCACCCCTCCCAAGGACTGGGAGTGATAGATGGACGTGATGAGAAAAAAGCCGTTTGCACCCTTCAAGCATTTACTCGCACGTCAGCTGATGGTCACGAGACTGGGCAGGAGGGCCAGATGAAACGTCAGTTGAATGGCTACCATTCAGCTTCTGAAGGTACCAACGAGCCCCGGCAGACCAGTTTAGTTCGCCTTCGCATACGGGGAATGAACGGCCTCTTACATTATTAGAAAGGGACTCGATTTTAACGACGTTGACATCAACGTTAGCACACAATCATACGAGCAAAAAGAAACATTGCTTCACAAATCATCAAGTGGATTTTCAAGTGAGGTCCCAGCTAGCCAACACCCTCGAAATATGTTATCACCCGCCAACAGCATGAACTCACCATTTCAACCCCGGGCTCTTACTTCTTCTCACCACGGGTCCTTCCCCATTAATTATTACTTTCCTCATAAATGTCGTGAACCGCGAGGAAAGCCTTATGATGTCGTGCTTCCGAGGAGATTGGTGGTACCGGCTAGGTTCTTGCATAGTATATGGTTCGCCATTACTTGATA
The DNA here is from genome assembly GCA_009805285.1 of Neurospora terricola FGSC 1889. Taxonomy (NCBI): domain Eukaryota; kingdom Fungi; phylum Ascomycota; class Sordariomycetes; order Sordariales; family Sordariaceae; genus Neurospora; species Neurospora terricola. Next base: position 17,056 of record RANZ01000313.1, on the reverse strand, counting down.
TGTACTACCTCCACTTGTACCAAGGGTTCGTGTATGCCTCAGCCTCATTAACTTCGACACTAACGGCCGTTGTTGTGCTGGCTTGGCTTGATGATCAAGGGGCTCAGGGGGCTCAGTCGTCCCTGCTCAATTCCCAGAGTTCGGACAGGAGAACTCCGGGATGAATTGTTGCCGTGAACAGTAAACGAGGCGAACATGTGCCGAGTAACACAAAAAAGACTTCACCTTGCCGGTAGTGCTGAGCATACCCAAAGCCGCCGCAACCAGATGAAGGCAATCACAACTTATCGGGGAATGAGCATCCGCTCACCGTGGTGAGCTGTAGGCAGTTTTCTGTTTGCATTTCCTGGCCACTCGCGGTCCTGGGATCACACAGTTTGAGAAAGGACAGCGACTTACGCTGAGAATCCGAAAGCCTGCAACACTCGCACTTGACAAGTCGTCACATACTACATGGGGCGCAAAGAAAGGGACGCTGGTAAAGGAACCAGACGTTGAAAAGCTACTTTCATGGGAAGGGAGGGAATAAGAAACGGCAAAATACAGTGAACATGGCAACAAGGGCTTTGACTGGCTCAAAAGGTCATTAACAGAGCAAATTCGAACAAGGGCTGAATTTTATGGAGACGATTCTTCCTCCGGCTTCTCAACTAAACTACATATCGAGCCAGTCACCGACGCAATTCCGCGAATAACGTACAGTCACTCGGAAGAACTAGACTAAAACGGCGTCTATAACGAAGAAACAACTGACAACAAAAAAACACCAGTCACTTCGGCTGATCCGAGGGGTTTGTCAAATTGGATTCCGCTGTAAGTGACTCCTTCGGAACAGGCTTCAAATCATGACCACAGCTTAGAGTAGTATGTTTTATTTACCCCCTGGACGATGCGGTGGATATAAGTGTTTTCTGTTATCGGCATCATGCTAACTTAATGGAAGTTTCTTCCAGAGTGGATTTACCTGGGCACTGCCCATCAAAACCTGGAAGAGAAGTCGAAGCTCGGAAGAATATCCCCGTCCATGGCACCAGTGTCTAGCCCAATCGATTCAAAACTTCACTTACAAGGGTGGACTTGAAACCAAGGCCGAAACGGAAAGCCTCCCTTCCCGTTCCCCATTCCCCTCTTCCTCTTCTTCCCCTGACTCTCTTCGTACCAAGACTAACGAAGCCACCAGGCCTACTCCATTCACGCTCGGCCCGGGTCTGCTGCCCTACCGCCCCGTCAAGCCGTCGAGCAGGCAAACAACATCATGATTCGCCCGGATCAAAGACACTCGTCACCCGAACCCTGATGGCCTGTCATGGTCCTCGGGACCAAGAGGGGAACAATAAGGGGCTTCACAGAGATCCACTGATCTGTCATCGCTTCGGAGATGCCATCTACTCGTCCCCGTCCAGCCAACGCTAACACCAATACCAACACCAAGACTCCACCACTCCTGAGCAACTCTATACCATCACATCGCATCTCACATACCAACGTATCTCATCGCACCCGATTCCTTCCGGGCAGGATGGATCAGTCCAGTACCAGCGCGGCGCGTTTTGCGCCCTTACCCTCCACTCTTCAGTCACTCGTCTGTTCTGTCTTCCGCAGCTCTCAACCGCAGCTCTCAAACCCAACCCAGCAGCCCACAACCAGCAGTTGAACACTGTACGTGCTCAGCCTAGCCCTCCCGCGCCAGCTTTCTGACTTACTTGATGCCCGACATGATGCTTTCGGCGCCACTATCACCAGACACAAGTACCCTCCTCCTCAGCTCACCTACTGGTCGCTTGGACACTTATCTCTTCGAGAGACTGGTTTCAGGGACATCTGAAGGACATCTCCGGGAAGTCTAGGAGAGTTCAGGGGCTCGTTACTCCTCTCCTCTAGCCGCCCGCCTGCTTTCGCTTTTCCTCGAACCCTTCCCCTCCCTTCCCCCTACCCCCTTTCTGTCTCCTGGCTTCTCTTGGACACTGCCACCACTCCTTTCCTCCGTACATACCCTTCGTCTGCTTGGATGTACCAAGGCATTACAAGAGGAGGGTAGATGTAGAAGTAGAGATCACGTTACTCACACATATATCCAACTAGTACGCTGAGGTTTATCCGAAGGAGGCACCTAGCTAACAATACCTTCAAGGAATATGCTTTATCCTGTCCCTGCGTTAGCTTCTTTTCCTTTTAAGACACTGTGAGGTTAGAGACTGAAAACTTGGGGTTGCCGATTGGCCCTGCAGGAGTGTGTGATGACTCCCCTTTCACTCAAAGATTTCCCCATGGGTAGGTAAAAGCGAAACAGTCGCAATGGTAATTCCAGTCCCAGTCTCAGTCCTAGTTTGTATGGCCAATAGTCAAAAACCTGGGGTCGATGTTCCTACCGTCTCACGGGAGATTAGTCTTGCTGCCCAAGTCCAAGTCCATGTCCATGGTCATGTCCATCTGGCTAGCGCGCTTGATGCTTGATGCTTCACCCAAGGCTCGCGGCAGCAGCCAGTGAATACAGACACGGACACAGGCCTGGACCACAGACCTGGGCCTCACTCGGAGGCTGAGAAGACGTGAAGCCCGGGGCCAGAGCGCTATCACCAACACTTTCCCCTCATACCTAGTTGTGTATTGGCATTAAAGTCGGTCAGTTTGGGAGGGACCCAGCCTGCGGCGATGACATATTCGTGACGGTGATAGGTAAGGGCGCGAACTGGGAAGAACCAACGAGGGCAGGAAAGTAACATAACGCGGCGGGCGAGCGTCTCGACTCTCGAGGATTGTTCGATTAGCCCATGTCTGGTTGGTGCGCTTGATCGATGTCTGCCCCTTCAGTTTGGTTGTTATCACAGACCTGGATGGACCCTGGACCTTGAGAAGGACGAAACCGAGAAGGGTACAATGTGACAGGTCGGGGATTGGGGCACTCGGGGAGATATCACCAACATCTTTTCTCTCAACTTAGCATTCAAGTCGGTTTGGGAACCGATCTCGGAAAGAATTTCCTGATGGGTAAGGGCGAGAGGAACGGGAGAGTAACGCGGCGAGGCCCTCGAGGAATGTTCGAATTGACTGAGCGGTCCAGAGGCGGTGGTCGGAGGCTGTTGGTAGATGTGTCGTCGCGGAACAAGGCCATCTTGGGCATGGTTGGCACGTATGCACGTTGTGTGATGAGTTGAACCCAAGCTAGTAGAATAAGACCCTAGAACAATGTGACGGGACTCGGAGAGTCTCGCCAATGGGTTCAACACGTAAGCACATCACATTCACAATAGCGAGATGGTATGGATCAGACAAGAGTTTGAATAAGGCAAGGGCACGGGGGCCCAGTTGTTGTGATCCAGTATCAGGAGCCTATGTTTGGGCCCATCTAAAACTAGAAATACCTAGGTACGGAGCTAAGGCTCGTCGCTCTTACGCGACGGGTATCTTGAAATTCACATTCCCGTATTAACTCCATCCCAGCATGCTTTTTTCAGTAATCGTTAGGTATCAACAAGCCAAAAGCCCCCGTTATGCCCGAAATCCTTAGTCATGAAGCACCAGAAAACACACTTGCACACATTTAGTGGGCAAGAGCGTTGGCGCGGCGGCGGTCACGCTCCTCAGCGATGGAGAGCTTGACACCCTTGCCCTTGGGGAGGGAGATCCAGGGCTTCTCGGAGCCAATGACGAAAACGTTGGACTCGCGGGTAGCGAAGGTGTTGTCAAGGGCATCCTTGACGTGGATGATGTTGAAACCACCATCGTGACGCTCACGGTGAGTGATGACACCAACACGGCCCATGTTACGACCGCCGGTAACCATGGCGATGGCACCAGTGTCGAACTTGACGAAGTCCTCGATCTTGCCAGTCTCAAGGTTGATCTTGACAGTGTCGTTGACCTTGATCAAGGGGTCGGGGTAGCGGATGCTGTTTGTCACGCACACAAGGTCAGTCAACGGAGGGAGGGAAAGTTTGGACATACCAGCCGTATAGATCTCGCTTGTAGTTGTGTGATCGCAGAGGATATGTTCCCCCATTCCACTATCCCACTTTCCCGCAAAGGTGTCGCGTAGGACATGTGGGGGAGTGGAAGGGTGAACTTCCACGCCTATCTACCAAAGCTTGGTCCAACGGCTGATAGATGTGGGCAGAACTTACGTTCTGGCATCATGCGTAACCAAGAATGGGATACCGCCCTTGCCAAGCTGGACGCGCTTGACCTTGCCGAGCTTGTACTTGGCCTCCTCATCCTGGATGCGGTGGACGGTGAAACGGCCCTTGGTGTCGTAGATGAGACGGAAGTTCTCGCCAGTCTTCTCGATGGTGATGACGTCCATGAAGCCGGCGGGGTAGGTGATGTCGGTGCGGACCTTGCCATCGACCTTGATGAGGCGCTGCATCATGATGGCCTTGGTCTCACGGTAGTTGAGCGCATACTTGAGGCGGTTGCGCACGAAGACGATGAGGGGCATGCACTCGCGGAGCTTGTGAGGACCAGCCGAAGGGCGGGGGGCATAGACACCCGACAGCTTGTCGAGAAGCCAGTGCGAGGGGGCGCTAAGGCGCTTCTGGTGCTTCTTCCTGCAGTAGGGAGTCGGAGTCAGTCATCGCCGTCGCCGGGAAGCTTCATTTTTGCGACACGCGATCTTTTGGTGTTGCAGCGTTTGGCGCCCAATTTCGAAGACGTGACCGAACTCGAAACTGGCCATCCAAATGCTGCGTCGCCGAAAAGCATCGTCGAATCGAGAATCATCATCAGCGATCCGTAGGAGTGGTCTACTTACGGTCCTCTGCCCATTTTGACGGTTGGCTAATGGATTTGCTGGTCGAGAAAATCGGGAGGGAAAGTTCGTCGAAGAGGCCGGCCAGGTAAATATGAAAAGTGTTTTGTGCCTCGAAAACCCTAGCGGCCTGTGGGCAGGCGGTGAGAGCCGGCAATTGTGCTTGGCGCTTGGCAGTTTCGCGAACGGCTTGGTCTGTGCTCCACATTCTAGTTTTGCGCCCCACTGCAACGCCTCACTTGCTGTGGAGCAGTCGCCAGCTGAAAGAAGTCGGTAATCAGGGTTAGGGTTGGCCACGATGATCATCCATTCCGCATCCTCTCCCGGCTGTTGCCCCTGAAATGTCATCACCATCCTCAACCGTAGTGGCCTGACATCATGATCAAGCGCTCTTACCGGGCTCGTGTTTGATACGTTGACTCGGAAAGCACCTCACGATATTCACTCTGGCATCAGGTCATGCATTGATTAAAGTCAATCGAACTCATATTTGCTTCGTTCGTATACTTTTGAACACACGGCATCCTACTGATATGTAGTATGCATGTCTGTCACTGAGGTTTCTTCTCGTCTCTTGTATCTCTCTCATCATCTCGTCTTCCTCCCATTGTTTACAGTTGCTCCCGTCTCAAATCTGCCTGTAGATCTGATCCCGGTCCCAACCAAGGAGATGTTCTCCATGGATACTTGTAATGCACTCCTCGCATAAAGTTGTCTCTCTTTCCTCAGAGACAAAATGCTTGATTCCCAATCCCAATCTTTTGTCGGCCCCTTGACCGACGCCGTCCTGTGTGTATAAACGCAAAGAAAAAAAAGGTTCCTCGAGCCCCGCCTTGATGACCGGTTGCGCCCCTCATCTAGAAACCCGTATACGCTGATGACATAGCAAAAACAAATGGAAGTTCGTCAAGTTCGAAACGATGCGCTGGTCGCTTTTACTGCGCAAGTGTGCCGTGTCTTGTATATGACAACGATCCCCTCGCTCGCGGCAAAAGCTCGCAACATTGTAGCAAGCCCTCTGTATGCCTACCTGTTGTTACCTCGCGGTTCAGATCGCCCTCCGACGGCCGGGCCCACCCGATGAACCATCCTGACCTCCTGGAATGACTGGCCCCCCTCCCCCCATACCTCCCTGTCCGTATCTCAGGCGTTCCGAGGCTGAGGAAGGGTCTTGGGCATCGTTTAGCAGAAGTCGGGAAATATCCATGTCGGGCGGTCCTCCGAAATATGACGACAACAGAGGACCGTCAGGCAAGTCAGCAAAGACAGAAGCCAGACCGGGCAGAGTCTCTGTCGGTTCGCATGTCGTACTCGGGAGCCACTTTGGCAATTCCTCCTTGGAGCTCTGTCGCGATACTTGCGGTTCTATCGATCGTGCTATGGTCGGTTCGAGAGTTTTCGACATCGTAGGGTTGATGAAAGGTTCCAGCAGACTGATGCTGGATGTAGACGCCTCCGCACTCCCGCGGGCTTGTTGGTCCTTGTCCCGGGGATTGGTCTTCTCAATGCTTGCGTAAATTACCGGATACTTGTTGCGAACCCGGTCGCGCAAATCCGTGGGTTGGCGGCTCTGAAGATGATACTCTGGATCGCGTTGGATCTTGGTCCAAGCAGGCCCGTGTTTCTTGAGTCCCGCCAGAATTTCCTTGTCGTCTAGGTCCGTAAATGGACGCCTCTCACGACGGTGAGACTTCTTGAATGGACCCCTGATTCCCAGTTCGACAAGATCTTCCATCTTCTTCCGGTGTGCCCGACTCTTTCTCTGTTTCGCAGGGGCAGAATCGGAGTCACCCCTATCCTTCTCACTCGGTCCGGCCTCTGGGTTGCTCAAAAGAGCGTCCAGCGACAAGCCATTCTTGTGCCTGCTGTTCGTGTGCGTGGTTGATTCGCCTGATGTAGACTTGTCGGCCCTAGGACTCCTCTTGCTTGAACCCCCACGAAGCTCCTCGGGACAGCAGGTCCGAAACCGATCCTTGAGGTCACCGGCAGTCCGGTCATTGAACTTGTAGTCGGGATCCTCCAGAATAGTCGTCCATTTTCCAACACCATGCCGACTGACACCCAGTAGAAGATTGTTGGTTTCCTCATCAGACCACTTTCTCCGTGGTTTTGCCGCCCTGCGCTTTGCCTTGCCTCCGCCACTTGTCTTGTCTCCGTCTGTTGGGGGTGGTGATGTAATGGACCACTCCGCGGGGGGTGTTGTTGTTGTCGAGGCAGGGACATGGGCCGGAGGACTGAGGTCATGCATGTAACCGCTTATCCTCGGTGGTTCATGGTCAACAACACCGGAGAGTATTGGGGGGAACCTGCTGGCGTTGGGGTTGGGTGGCGGTTCGTGGAGCCCGTTAAGGATGGGTGGGACCGTGACTACTTGTTGAAGAACCACCTCTTGAGTGGATTTTTGCTTCTTGAGCGGCTGAGGCAGCTGGACATAATCGTCTTTGGCAGCGAGCGCCCGCTGTCGCTTCTTGTTGTAGGCATCTTGGAGAGCATCGGGGTGGTCGCCTGCATGCCTGCGCAGAGAGAGGGGCGTGCTGCTCGTTTCTGGGGAGTTGGAAAGCAGCAATTGGAGTGAATGACTCGAAGGAGGGTGACGAGCTGCAGGATCACTTCCGAAAGGGTCTATCCTTGGCGTCTGCTTGGTCAAAGATTCGTTACTGAGCGTATGAATCGGTGGCAGTGTCGGTAGTTGCTTGTCGATTCTCTGCTGCTGCTGTTGTTGTCCAGCATCGCGGGGCAAGGTGGGTAGATAGAGCGAGTTGTTGTTCACGGGGGTCGTTATAGGACCGAGCTGGACAGGTGAAGGGCTATCGGCTTGCTGAGTGTTGAGTACGGTTGAGAGGTGCATAAGCCGTGGCTCGATGGTAGCCATCGTGGAGGAAGGATTGCCTCGAGGAAGCCGGCATTGGGCAGTCGGCGAGGCGGGACCCGGGGGCGTTGAGGGCGACAGCGTGGATGGATGCGTAGGTGAGTCTAGTGTTGAACTGTCTGTTGAAAATTGGGTTGCTGCAACGGGATCGTGGATGTGGACAGCGCGATCTGTGGTGACGAAGACGGAGGAGGGGAGGGATGGCAACCTTTTTTTTTTTTTTTTTTTTCCGAGTCTGATAAACACAAGATGGTATTTGGAAGAGAGATCTATTAAAGAAGAATGGCGAGGCCCAGAACAAAGCCCACGAGACCGTCGATGCCCACAGCGCAGGAAACCGAGACTGAGACAAAGTTGTTTACCCTCGTGACAAAAAGTAGGCGGAGAGGAAAGAGGAGGGAAAGGGAATGGGAGGAAAAAAGGAAGTTGGAATTAAGGATGATTCTCGGACGAGGTCCCAGGATGCGAGGTCTCGGCTTTCACTTGGAAGGCACCCACAGAGTTCCATGGAGTGGTACGTAGCAGGGCCTATTGCCCACTGTAGGTACCTTGCGACCCATCACTTCCGCGGCCCTTCTGAGTGCCCCATTGGGTCCCAAGCTAGGTCGTTCGATAACTGCGGTACTTGCCTGCCCTGGGAAGTGACCCGCAGCTGGGAGCGAGCGACCTGCATATGCGTTAGGACCACCGTAGTGGGAATCCAGAGAATCGAAGAAATCCCACCCGTTGAGACAGTTCATTGATGGTGAGCGATTGGTGGTTGCCGTGGGTGCTGCTGGAAAGGGAAGCTTGGCACCTGAAGACGGACGGCAGAGTGTCCAATGCTTCTGGACTGCACCATCAGTCCTGGTCTCTATATGTGCGTTTACGTAGTACATCTAGATCTTGACAACGCCTCCTCTGGGTAGCTTGGCACGATCATCATCTCTCTACATTACATTATTGTGGGAGGCGCGTAGACGGCATCTTTGTTGAATCCGACGTCTTGGTCAGCTGTCATGGTCTGCCTGGGTTCAGCTACTGTACCCGGTCCCATCAAGTTTATTCCCGGCAACAAGGGAAGCTGGATAAGGTGTTATGTTGACTAAACGTTGAGGCAGAGAAGAGAGATACCTGACTCGTGTTCATCCAGCTGCTGATGGGTTGAACTGGAGGTTTTCCTAGAGTCCAGATGATTCAGTTGTCATGGCTACTACTTCTACGTGCTCTARTCCGAGTAGGTGTGATGGACATTGGGGATGAGCAAGTGAAACAAAAAGTCCAAAAAGTCCCCGAAGCTGCTCCTGATATCGGTTCGATAGCCTGTAGATAGATCCGTCCACCTAATAGTCTTAGGGTGATGGGTGGGGTTAGCTTACCTCTATTGTTGCTCAGGGCAGTGGACACTGGGGTCCGGGTCCTTCTTCCTCTTCTCTCCCCCTTCCCTCGCTCGATGATCCTTCATCCGGGTTCCTCTCCCCGGCCAAGCTCGCCAGGCACACACATATCCAGCATCATCCAGGGCATTAGTCACCACCAATGGATAGTTATCACAGAGTCTTTCCCTTCGACTGCAAAGTACCTCACATGGCTGTTGTGTGTTGTACTCCTCTATCACTTGGCACCATCACATTTCCACTTTTACTTTGTTGGGATCGTCCGACACAAAGACTCAATTTTTTTTTTTTTTCATCAAGACTTTTTCGCCTCCTTCAGCTCCGGTCTGCGGAATGCGCGCAAGGCTCTCAGGCTCAGACTCAGACTTTGACAAACTCTGGGTCATAGACGGACAGAGTGTGGGATGGAATGAGGGGTGAGTCGGAGAGGGAGAAAAAGCGAGAGAGAAAAAAAGAAGATTTCATGTTGAAAATGGAAGCTTCCATCTCCGCTATTGATCAAGTTTCATTCCGCAGTTGCAAGTCAACCCATTCCGCGTCCGCCGCCACATTGGGTGTCTCAGTCGCTATGATTGTTGGGGGGGGGGGGGGGGGGGGGGGGGGGGGGGGGGGGCAATTGAAGGTGAAGACATTTACGGCACTTCCCTCTGTCAAACACGCTGGCCACTCACATCGCCGACACGGTTACCCACCCGGCCGCTTGGGATGGGGCCTCCACTGCTGCTGCCCACCACCTCTACGGAGTTCGGAAAGATGTGGGCATGGGGCGGAGGAGACGCCGTCAGGGGAGTCGTGTCCACTGAATGGTCCGAAGGGAAAGGGCAGCAGAGCCAACTGCAGCGCCGCCATTATTCTCACAGGCACGGTTACAACGGCTGCGACGACACCACCACAGCCTGAGAGCCTGAGTCTTCAGCAACAGCGAGATACACCCGACGCTGATGCATCGCCAGCGTGCCTACGTTGCTGTTAAGAAGGACGCATTCTCCGGCACTGGCATGTTGACATGTCATCTGAGAACTCTTCGGGAGATCTAACCCTCTTCTGGGTCTCTCATCCGGGCTGCCATCCACGTCTTTGGTGATGCAGTCCTGGAGGTGCCGTTCTAGGCCTGGACCACTGAGGAACCACCAGGACCACTCACACGCCAGCGGGCCAGTGGAAGCTGAGTGGCGAAGCAGGCGTCTGTCCCTGTCCAGACCATCTGCCCTCCAGACCCGACCGTCAGGTTTGACGCCCGCCAAAGCCGCCAACCGCGGAGGTACTAGAGGTATCTGCTATCTAAACTATGGACTAGATGTACACACACGAGACATCACCTCTCAAAGCGTCCTATCAAACAACGGTCTCACCCATCCCTTCACATCCAAGATGCCATGCCTCCGCGGAACAACCTTTTCTCATCTGCCAGATCCGCGCTTATTAGCTTCATCAACCGAAGCTGCTTCCCGATGGCGAAACCGCCAAACGCTGTGTCCGTCTACGCACGCGAGCCTCATATCGATACCGTTGACTGGCTGGCTCACCCTGCCCACGCCCATTTCTCGTGGAAATTGGTACATAGTACGGACACCCAGATCGTCACGATATTGGCTACTGAACGAGAAGCACGCCAGGCACGCTTGGGAGACACCGGCACACTGGTGACTGGCAAAGACTGGGAGGGACCATGCCAGCTGCAAAGAAAGGTGGAATTGGCCCGGAGTCGGACTCGCTTCCGCTTCCGCCTCCAACGACTTACCTTACCTTCGCCTCCATACCAGCTCACTAATGCCAGATATCGGTGGAGATGATGGCACATGAGTTCCATCCCCGATCTTCGCGCGATCCATCAAGCGATCCATCATCACCGCCGTTGACGCTTGTTGCAGTTGCATCTGTGATCCGTTACGGAAGGTAGCTCGTGGCCGCCTGCTTGAGCCCCGACTGCTTACATCCACACTTACTAGCAGTGTGCAACAGACATCATCGAGTCTGCCCTGCCTCGTATGGTTTCACAGCAGCAAGCCCGGGTAAAAAAAAAGTCCTCGCACATCTGGGAACTGCCGGCTCAAAAGTGAGCTCAGTGAGGTCACCGAAGCAAACTCATGCAAAATGCGAATCAGAAAAAAAAATCAACTTCCTCAGGGGCCGGTGGCAACTTTACAAAACGACATCATCTCGAGATGAGATGCCCGGTGGTCACCGCTTCCATCTCCGGCCCGTACCGAGTGGAGATGTAGTATGGCCGAAATACTCCAGTTGGGAATCTCTTATCGCGAGCAAATCTTTGTTGTCAGCTATTCATGGAAGCTTATTGGGTCCAAGGACTCGGCCCAGCCTCCGACTCCTGATGGACCCTGAGGCTCGTGTGCCGAAATAGTGTCAATGCTTTCAATAAGAGATGGATATGACTCGAAGGGAGATCCCGGATCGACCCTGTCGTCCTGACAGTTAGGACACAACTCTTCCGCTTTGCCGTGGCAAGAGCGACCACCTACGTCAATACCAAGGGGAGTCCGTCACCGCTTCGAGACTCGTCAAATATCCATCTTCGGCCAAGCCAGCTGATCGTTCTGGGCCTCAACATTAAGGCATTCACTCGCAAAAGGATCACGTTCAGGCGTCCAGACGCACACACGCATGACCTACACTCAAGTCCTCCTACCAATACTTGTGTGATACGAGCGTGTGCAGACAATGAAAGTTCCAACGACATACAATGTCATGGTTTGGTGTCAGAACGCATGGAGTTCAATATCACAGTTACACAGAGTTGGCATATTGGGACCCCATTCCTCGTCGCAAAGAGTCCGAGGTGCATTCATGCCCTGCTAGAGAAACTCGCGGACGTCCTTTCGGGAAGGTGCCGGTGGCCCCGATGAAAAGTCTGCTACAACTCACTTTTCACTGTTTCACAACTGGTTCGCCCAAGTTATTCACCTAACCCTGCCTGTAACCCCGACGGAGAACTTTTCACTGACTCCTTTCTAGCCTCTCCCGCTGCACGAGGAAGAAGACGTGTTACATGCCTCCTGGAGTGAGTTGGCATCTGACGAGTGCTGGCATTAGTGGGGATGTTACCATCACCAAGGCACGTTTTTCACCTGATCGTTACCGAGCACGCCTGGTGGATGCCCAGCCAAGCACACGTGAGAGCCGAGAATCCTCCAGTCCATCGCCGAGTGGCCGATCCCCAGACCATTGACTTGTGCCCAAATGCCACTCGGCATTGGCCTCTGGGTGCCCATACATGGTGTGAATCACATCACTCGGACACGTTTTTAYTGTTACKCTGTCRTTGKGCATYTAAAACTCATCAGCCACAAGATGGAAGGTGAGGTCTTCTATTTTCAGATTTCTGTGTGAAAAAAAAAAACACCMCTCGGTGCCGAAACAAATTATCATCGTCCGTTCCACTACTACATTGGCCAGCATGAAAAGCCGTGTTTCACCCGTACCGCCGGGCTGTCCCCGTTCTACCACGCACCCAACCACTGATCGTCCACGGGCCTTGTCGGGTAGGTTTACTGGCAAGTGTCGTGCACCGGCACGCAAGATCCGGGCCCGGTGATCGAGAGGGAGGGAAAGCAAGAAAAGGGGAAGTTAACCCCGGATAAACTGATGTGCAAGAAGCGCAGAGTCTTCTTCTTGCTCTCCACCACAATAGTAACGTAACAAGTGCTGCGATGGTGGAAGTTTTCATCGTCACAAATGTACAAGGCAAAAAGAAAACAAGCAATGAATCTCACTCGGGAAAGACTCGTTGTAATACATCTTACCAAACCTTCTAGAAGCTTTCCTTTCTTTTTCCTCCTCCGTCCACCCATCTACCTTCACGTGTTTTATCTTTCTCATTCAGCTACCAATGTACAGCACATATTTACGCTACTACATATCGCTCCCTTGACATATCGAGCTCGGTCTCTCCCTTAAAGCACACGCCCCTTTTTAGCGTCTCCCGGACTGACCGAAGTGTCTTTCTTCTCTCCAAACCATAGGTTAGTACTAGTCCAGTCTAGCCTAACTGGCTCTGCACAGTGTTCTGCTCCGTCACAATGTTCACACAGTATCCAGTGTGTATAAAACTTGCTCATTCTGGACTCAGGCCGAGTGGCTCTCGCAGCTGTCTCGTCGTTTCACTATCTAAAACTAACATATTGAGGGGAATGACGAGAATGAGGAGGAGGAGCACAAGTGAGGTGGGAAAAGTTCTAGACCGTTACACAAGAACTGACGAGGGAAGGAGAGACATACATACATTCCACATACCTACCTCCAGCTTTCTTCTCCTGTACCTCGCTAACATTCTACGTCTGAATCTCGCATACTTAATACAACCAGGTCTAGGTAGGTACCTATTTACATTATTCCTACCTGGATTTGCTTTCGTTCCAGTCGTTCGGAAAGTATTACCTGCATATCCCACAATGCTTGGCAGCAAATCCCAAGTCTGGTAACTCTGATCGTCGGAAACACACACTGCATCCGAACGAACGCGCATCCCTCCCATTTCCAGTCCGCGTCCGCGTCCGCGGTCCCGCCAGAACGGATCGGATCGAAAATCAAGGGCTCAAGTCCAGGTCCAGTGCAGTGCAGTGTCAATCAGAGACATACATGCATGCTTTTCTATAAGTACGTTTAACAGAAGTGAGCTACAACCCACGCCTTTCCGAAAGAACGGTGGTACCTACCTACTTACCAAGACAAGGTACCCAAGCGAGACAGTGTGGCTTGAATGTGGGCCTGGACGGACCCGGGCCTTTGACCCGAATTTAGGTACGAAAGGTATGTACTGTCTCATTATAGCCAGGTAGGCACGTGACGAGGGAGCAGCCAAAAACAGCCCAGTGAGCGGCAGCTAGCCGATTCGACTGGAACATAGCTTGCCCTGCTTGCATAGCATTCTTTCTTTTCTATTTCGTTCGGTACATCCCATCCCCGTGGACCTGGGAGCTGGGAGTTGGGAGCTGGGAGCTGGAACGAACCGAAAAGAAAAAGAGAGACATACATAATGCATACGTGGAAAACAACATGGTACGATTATAAACGCCTTGGAGCGCCACATTTTTATATTTTCCTTCTACTACGCACTACTCGGTAGTCTGTCTGGACTTTCAGGGACTGAGACATTGAGAGAAATGGGGGAAATAGACAAAATGGGGAAATATCCAATAAAACTCTCCGACAAGTTCAGCCCTTCCTTCTCCATTCAAGGTCAAATCCCGAAAGACATACTTCTAGCTTCGCTCTTCTAGCGGTTCTAGGGCCGAAAAAAGCAAGCCGAAGTAATGTCCTCCAGCCAGTTAAAGCACTTAGAGGAGGTATAGGCAAGCCTCAACCGCCGCCATTAGGTGAATATATGCTACAGCAACCACACACTACCACACACTTTGACAACATCATGCCATGTGGATGTCATGGTCACGCCATGCCATGCTATGCCCATGTCTTATACCACGCCTGCCACGCCTGCCACGCGTTCTAGGTAGGCGTGGTAGGGTATCCGGGTGCTTGGGTTATGGTTCCTTGTGAGACATGCATTTCCCCATGCATTCATATCTCCAGTCCCTGCAAAATACAGATAGATGTATAGTACGTACATACCTCGATCTGGACGCGATCCATGGCATGAACAGCTATCTGGTTATGGAGTGGAAAGTGGAAAAAAGATCCGAATACCGGGTCTAACGAGCTGTAGTGAGATTGAAAAAGGAATGAGAAGGAAATCAGAGGGAAATGAGAGGGAAACGAGAAAGGGAAGTAGTGAGGGGGAAGTAGGTGAGTAAGGTATTATCAAGCAACATCGCAAGCAACATCGCTACGAAACTTGCCTAGCTGGGCTGTAGTGGATGTCACTAACGGACGGGAAGTTTGATATGTTCGTTATGGTGTCTTTCGTAGTTTGAGCAATCATATCACATCACTTCATGGGCACTCACTTTTACTTTCACGGGGATTCACGTTCATGATCGATCGAGAGATCGTATCTCGATCGATGCAAGCAAGCCATGGAAGGTGTGCCTGAAAGTGAGGTGTGAGGCGTGAGAGGAAGCTTCTGGAAGCGCACGCACAGAGTAGCAAGCAGGCAAATCAAGAGAAACGAGTGATGATGGTTTCGCTTGGCCTGCAAGGTAATCGAAGGGGGTGTGTAAAATGTCAAGTGGGAGTGAACATGCCTGAAGCCTATGTTGCCGCTGGAACATGGGCCGAATTAATCGAATGGAGGCCCAGTACACTCCTAAGCTTGACTGTCATGAAGTACAGTAGAGGTATCGGCATGACTGCCGTGACATGGAACTGCATTTTACCGATCCAATCCGAGTGAGTGAGAGATTCAGGGAATGGAGCTCTCTTGTTTGGGAGTTACGCTTTCACCAAGCATCATATGGTATAGTAACCGGTCAAGTTATCATAGCCAGCTGGCAAGAATGATGAACAAGCTCCAGTAGTATTTGCCTATCCACTCTCAAGTCTCCAGCCAAAGGACCCAAATACTCAGAGGATGAGGTTCACACACCACATAAACCATCGAAACAACCAGATCCGGGATCACGAGAACTTCCCTGACCCACTGCCCATTGCCCGCTACCCCCTAGCCACAGCGCACGAGACTAACTGGACTAGATGAGCCCATTGACATGCATCCCTTCAGTTACACTACATGTAATGGGAGAGAAGACGATGGTAAGCAGGGGCACGGCACAGTATCCAAGATCCAGTGATCCCCTCTCGTTCGAGCCAAGCAGTCAGATCACGAAGTTGGATCGAGATCTGTAGGCTAGGTGAGCTGGGTGGGCTAACCGTGAGCTAAGTGAGCTAAAATCGTACGATGTCGCTATTTGGTGATAGGTAGGGTAAGGTAAGGTAGGTAAGCAGTTCGGTTAAGTACCTAACTGGCAGATCCTGGTGTCGTCAGTACCTACCTCTGTGGTTGAGATGACCTTTTTGGCTCGTATTTCTGTTTTGTGAGTTATTTCTTGATCACTTTCCTCTTCATCCTGTTCTTTTTCTTTTTGTGGGGAATATAGTGTTTATTTGACTGGCTTGTAAGGTTGTGGGAAAGATAGATTTGATGTTTGACTGACAGATCACATCACATCACGAAGGGGGATACCGAAGGGGGATACCGAAGGGGATAACGAAGAGGACCAATACCTCGAAAGGTACTCAACAAATTTGGCCGTCAACCTTTTTCAGGAATAGTTCTCATGGAGTGGATTATGACACGTTCATGGCAGCGGCAACCGTAAAATGTACTCATCATATCCTATTCATTGAAATATATACAAAGAAAAACAAGAAGAAGCGAAGTTTTACTCTAGGAAACAAATGACAGATGGAAAAAATGTAAACAAAATCAGATATGCTCGCTCGCTTTGCCTTGTTATTCCAAGTTCTCTTCTCCCTTCCTCAACCATAAATCCCATGGATACTTCTCGGATGAATGCATGCAGAAGAATGACAAAACCCCGGACAAAGACATGGACATGGAAGTGGACATGAATGAGAAAGAGACGCAGATAGGTGGTAGGTGGTAATAGATACAATGCATGTACACTATGTAAAAAGGATCTTTATATGTCCAATATGTCCAAAAAGCTAATCATGCATGTCCAAAGGTTTCCTTCTTCTTCTTCATCCATGTACACACCCATTGTGCATCCCTTTCAGATTTCATCCTCCATTCAACATTCCTCCCACATGCATATCGAAAATTTACAAAGCAAGAACCAAAGCAGCCATCAAAGCAGGGACACCAATCGCAACAACGTTGCGTCCGGCACCAGCAGTGACGGGGACCTCCGAGGGCTCAGAGCCGCCAGTGGCAGGCTCAGTCTGAGCAGGCGGCGCAGGCATGCTGTAGGTTGAGGGAGCGCTAGAAGGAGCAAGCGAGACACCGGTGCCCCCGCTGGCACCGCCCCCGCTGGCACCGGTGTCTCGCTTGCTCCTTCTAGCGCTCCCTCAACCTACAGCATGCCTGCGCCGCCTGCTCAGACTGAGCCTGCCACTGGCGGCTCTGAGCCTCAACCTACAGCATGCCTGCGCCGCCTGCTCAGACTGAGCCTGCCACTGGCGGCTCTGAGC